>JAQFVV010012436.1:3360715-3505715 GCA_028023455.1 Epiperipatus broadwayi | reverse complement strand
AGAATTTTATCATAGTATATTAAATAGGAATATTATTTATTAATATTTTGAAATGATAAAATTCATCCATATTTATTTATTGATATCTTATTTATCTTTTACATTATATTTTTTATTGTTTATTAAATATTGAGTTATTAACCTGATCTCTTTGTCTAAATTATATTATATATATGTTAGTATTATAAATATCATATGAATATCAATTATTAGTTAATGCTTATATAAAGGCATATTATATGATGACTTGTTTTGACATTATCCCTGAAAAGAGCTAATTGCAAATTCTCCATGAGTTTGAATATGGTGACTGAAAGAGGGATGAAAGATGGATGAACTAGTCTAAATTAATATTAAAACTTATTTAAAAATTATTGAGCTAGCATAATAAAGATAGATATAATCATGGACTTAGTATTTCATCAATTCATTTCTAGCATTCTATCTGAAGACCCAAAGTCTGATTGTAGTGAAATGCATATCCTCTTTCTAGGGATTTTAATCATCCCATTATATTTTAACAAGCCCAACTTAGACTTGAAATATAATCAATTCCATTATATTTGGTGCCTGGGGCTATTAAATATAATTGATTCCATTATATTTGGTGAGCCCAACAGTGAAGCATTAAATCAATGATTTCCAGGCATTGAATATAATCGATTCTGTTATATTTGGCTTATTAAATATAATCGATTCCGTTACATTTGGCGCATCAACTGGGACGATTATTCCATTATAATATATATATATATATATATATATATGGGGGGTGGTGGATGTTTATATTGTAACTATAAGCAGAAATTACTAAAATTACAAAAATGCAAAAACCCAATAACATGAATAAGAAAATACAAAATAATTGAATTAAATGAAGTCTGAAAAAAATATTAGTGAAAAACAAATGTATGTATTTTTTAAAAGAAAACTTTAAGTCATAGCTGTGAGATACAAACATTTGAAATATTTCATGTTATTACTGCTAAATATTTAGAGAAAATGCTACTTATCAGATTCAAAATAGTTAGTGAAGAAATGGAACAAACTGTTCTTGCAAGTTAATTTTAGAACAATTTATGTGGGTAATTCATAAATTTGACTCACAAAGTTTCTCACTTAAATATTATATATAAAAAAAATTTATCTGACAAAACATTTTAATCAACAAACATATTTTGCAATGAAATGGGTGATGAGAAGCCATGGAGAATTAAGAAAAGATATTTGAATTTCTCGAAACAAATTGATCTACACATATCAAGTTTATTATTTAATGTTATACTAATGTATAAAACAACAATTTTTATAATGTTTGAAAATAATAAAAGGAACTAATTAAAATGTTAATTTTAATAAATAATAATTAATAAAATATAATCCAATATATCACAACTAGAAGTTAAGAATTATAATATTAATATCATTTAAGTTCTTTATTATTTTTTACAATGTTTTTTTACAGCCCACTATTGATGATTTTAATTGATCCAGCAATCTTCTCCAGAACTTCTAATTATATTCTCAAATCTTAAAACAATATAAGTAGAAGTTCTAAAGAAGATTTCTGAGGAAATCAAAACTTCAATAGTGGGTTGTAAAAACAATTGTAAAAAATAATAAAAACATAAATGATATTAATATTATATGGATTTGGTAATGCAAAAAAAAGGGTAAAGTTTAAGGCTTCTTAATAAAATTTGTTTTGGAAAAATATTATAAGCTTAAATCTCAAACAGATGCACAATTTAATTAACTGATGTAACATAAAGAAAATCCATACTCATTATTTCTAAATATGATGCATTTTGTTAAACATGATCTGTTCATAATAAATTTCATAATTCATATCAGAGACATTGCAGAAAAAGAATTCATGAGCTTTGATTTAACTTATGACATGTGAACAGTCAGTATGTCAATATTTGCATTAGAATTTTACCAAAATAGTTATAAATATGGTAAAATTATATATTTTAGTTTTCATTTTATTCCTTAATGGCGATAGTTATTTAAAAAAAGTAAAACTTTATTGTTCAATGATGAAATGCAGAACTAAAATTGTATAAAATGACATTACTTACAGATATTTTATGTGTGAAGCAGAAATGATTCTAACAATATATATATTTTTCAAGGTTGTTTTTGATTATTTAAATGTTTTTATTTAATGAATATAAAATATTTTTATTTTTATAATTGTACATTTCTTTAGAAGAATTTAAACTTACATAATAGAAAAAAAAGACATTATTAAACCATTATTAAACTATAAATATATTTTTCTTTTCTGAGCTAATGTAACACATGACTGTTAGCAAAACTATATACGAATATGTTATACATGTAATGAAAGCATGTTAGGCATTAACATTTTTTTAAAAACTACCTTTTCTATGGATGCTTTCATTAACAGTTATACATTAAAAACATTATTGTAATTAGCTTAACAAGTAAGCTTCGATTTTTATTTTCTTAAATAAATTTATAGCTTTTTAAATTTCAAAAAAAAAATTTTAAATTAATTTTAATAACAAATTTTGTTAAAAAATAATTTAATTTTCCAAGAATTGTATTCAAATTAAAGGCATCTATATGAAAAATTAAATTTTGCAAATGTAGCCTAAATTTAAATACATTATATGAATATGGAATGGTTTGTAAAATATTATTTAAAAATAATTAAAGTTAGGTAAATGAATCAAATAGATATCTTTCAAACAAACTCTTTATTACACAACAACAACAACATAATAATAATAATAATAACAACAACAACATAATAACAACAACAACTACAATAATAATAATAATAATAATAATAATAATAATAATAATAATAATAATAATAATAATAATAATAATAATAATAATAATAATAATAATAATAATAATAATAATAATAATAATAATAATAAAATGTGTAGTATTATATAGTTTATACAGTGTACTTATGCAGAATAAAAATTAAAGAACCAAATTTTAAAAATTTTATTTTTAACATTTGGTATTTAATTTTTTCTTTTCTTTTTATGTCTTCATCTTTAATGCTGAAAATTTATTCTTTTTTAAAAAAAACATATTGAGTGTTTAATCATCTATTTTATTTATTTTCATCTTATATTAAACATTTTATACTTTATATTTATATCATAAAATACATTTCTAGTAAGAAACTCACTATGATTGTGATCTAACGAACTTCTTTTTTTTTTTTTTTTTTTTTTACGAATTCTAATATATATTAACTTCCAATTATTATTATTATTATTATTATTATTATTATTATTATTATTATTATTATTATTATTATTATTATTATTATTATTATTATTATTATTATTATTATTATTATTATCCAACGAAACATATTTGGAAAACTTATTAGACATTGATTGTAATAAATTACATCTCTGTTTAGGGCTAAGATTCCAAATGATTGAATAATATTCAATAACAGGAGAACCAATAACAAAAATAATTTGAATTTTTTATCATCACTGACATGATAACTATATCTTAGAATGGCACCCATTATTTTTAAATCCTTACCAATAATCATTTCCAAAGGAGGAACAAATAATCCATTGCTAGAAAACAATTCCCAAATCTTTTTGAAATTCAACAAAATTAATTTTATGAGAATTTATAAAATAAAAAAAAGTAAAACTTTCAGATTGTTTAGAGTAAGAGACTAAGTAACACTTACTGAAATTAAATGTCATATTGTTTAGATCACACCAAGCAGTAAAATTATCTATATCCTTCTGAAGGGGATTGCAATCAATCATTGATGTGATCCTTCTAAAGATTTTACAATCATCAGCATAACACAAAAGTTAAGATTTTAAACCAAACTTAAGGTCATTCATATAAATGTTAAAAAGTATTGGGCTAAAATATTATCATGAGGAGCTCCCAAATTACATGCAAAATTAGATGAAGCATTATTATTAAATTTGACATATGCTCTACAACCATAAAGAAAGGATTAAAACCAACAAATAAATTTAGTAGAAGTACCAATTTGATATAATTTGTGAAGAAGAATGGTATGGTCTACTTTATCAAAAGCTTTTGATAAATCAAAATAAATAACATCAAACCTCTGCTGGTTTTCTCTCACATGTGCTATATGATCATAAACTGTTTGCATATTAGTTTCTACAGATCTATTAGGAATAAAACCCATGTTATGAAGAAGAAATGCATTTACTAACATCTAAAATAGTTTTATTATAAACACACCTTTCAAAAATTCTAGCAATAGTATGTAAAACAGATATAGGTCTATAGTTATTAACATAATGACATTAGCCATTCTTAAAAATTGGAACCATTTTGGCACACTTAAGAACATTAGAAAAAGCATAAGAGTTAAGCTATAAATTAAAAATAAATGCAAGATATACTGCAATAAATTCAGCTAAACCTTTGTAAATAAAGGAAGAAATATTATCATTACCTAAACTAGATTGAATTTTAAGTCACTTAATAGCTATAATAATATCATCCTTAGAAATATGATCAATCATGCATTGAAACAATAGGAGAATTGCAAGATAATGTAATTTTTGGAGGTATTGGATAAAGTGATGAATATAAGTCAGAAAAATGTTTGAAGAAGTCATTTGCACTCAATGTGAAACTATGAGTAGTTTGAACCCTTTTCTTACCCAAACCAGACTTATTAATAAAATCCCAAAATTTTTTAGTCACAAGAAATATTAACTTCAATTATACTAATGTAATTCTGCAAATCTTCTAAATTTAACAAAATTATTATAAAAAAGATATTCTATGTTTTAAAATAAAGTCTGCAATGATAGGATTTCCTTTTAATAATCGTAATAAGATTGTATGAGAACCAAGGAGGAAATCCCTTATGTAAAGTGGGAATATACAAATCCTTAAACCATTAAGAATTTTTACAAAACAATCTAAACAATGATTTACATCATTATAACAAAATAAAAATAAAAATGATAACAAAATAATAAATTCGAATTAACCTTAGAAAAGTTTTTACAAAATTCACCTTAATTATCTATTCCATAATCTTTTCTCAAAATATTAAAGCAATTTTTGAGTGAAAAATGTTAATATAAAACTCAATAAGTGGATGATGAGCATCAATAGGAAAATTAACAGAAACAAATTGAAAATTATTAACTATTGTTGAATTACATAAAATATAATCCAAAGTACGATGAGAAGTGTTAACAAATGGGTTATATTGGTTAAGTCCCCAAAATTTACAAAACCATAACATTCTATAAGCTTTAGGAGACAAAAAAGAAAAGTGTATAGTAATTCTACCCGGATATAAATCTAGAATATTTAATTAACCAATAATAATAACATTATCATAACCAATCAGAAAATCTTCAAGTGATGTCAAAAAATAATCAATCTCAAACAGTGACAAAGTAGGTTTGAGGTAAATCTTACCCAAAATCAATTTAAAATTGTGATTTAAAGTAATTTCACACCATGTAGATCCCCCCCCCAAAAAAAAAAACAGTAAAATAAAGATCTTTATAAAAACATCTTTATGAAGAGCAATAAGAGTACCATTACCTTGAGAAATATTTTCCATAGATCTGTCTGTTCGCAAACCACAAAATCTATCATAAAAAAAAGAATAATCAGTGAATTTTTTATTTAACCAAGTTTCTGTAAGCAATATAAGATTAAAATGATCTAGTTCACATACCCCTGACATTCATGTAAAAACATGAAAGGCCTACCATGTTACCCAAAAAGCTAATGACAACAATAAAAAAATAAGAATAGAGAGAGAAAACAAAAAAGAGAGAAATGAAAGTAAATTCAATCAAAATCTTAAAACCTTACAGAACTGGCCAGAGATCCATAAAAAAAAAGAAATGGAAGCATCACAAGGCCATAAATTAGAGGTTATTGTTTTATTATGTTTATGTGCAGGAGAAGAAATATTTAAAGCAAGAAGATTTAGAATTATTCATATTAAATTTGACAAACAATCTTAGTTTGTAAATTATTTTCAAGAAATAATTTGATATCATTTGAAAGCATATTAGAAAGAAAATATCTATTTTATGTTATATTGATATTAGAATAGATGTCAGCAAAGAATCCAATAAAATTAAATTTGTTCAATCTATCAAATATATTTATTTTTTTAGTCATTGAAAAGTCATTCTTACTAGAATGTTATGCAAAGGTGATCTATAAGCTGGAATGAATTTGGGAGCAGCATGTGGATAACTATGGATTTTATGCTTAATAGACTTTAAAGAAGATAAATTAACAGAAAAACCTCCATTATGTGATTTCCCCACAAAATAAGTACTCGGTGATTTAAATTTTTTATGGAAAAAAAATCCAGAATTAGAAAAGCAATTACTAATGAAATTTTCCTCAAGCCATGAGGAGTTATAAAAATATCTAATTTAATAATTGAAATTAAACAAATTCCTGAATACAAAATCATTATCAATATTATTATGAGAATTAATTTCATCACCAAATAAATTATCTTCAGAAATACACTTATTCAATTTGATATTTTTGCTAAGACTTTCAGGGCTATAGGAAAAAATGAATATTATTATTATTCTTTTAGAAAAAAAATGTAGAGGTCTTAAATATTTTTATAAAGTTGTAATAAAATATTCTATCGGACACAAATTCTACTATTATAATTAGATCTTATGTGCATGATACTTGGTCTGCTTCTGTTTGTTATATTCAAGCTTGTCATTTTAATGGTCTTAAATTTTCTCCTTTGTTCAGGCTACCATCTTTATAAAATCAGATTTGTAGTAATATTATTAAATTTAAATGTCATCGTTGATTGGCTTAAATTGATTTTGTTTATGTATATATGTATTTTTTAAATTGATTGTTATTTTTTATTATTATCCTTGTGTACATTATCTTTATCTCTTTAATTTAGTTTTTAGTTTTTAATGTGTTAACTATAATTGGCTATATGAAGTTATTTGGCACTTAAATAAAATAATTGAATTATTATTATTATTATTGTTGTTGTTGTTGTTGTTATTATTATTATTATTATTATTATTATTATTATTATTATTATTATTATTATTATTATTATTATTATTAAATTAAGAAAAGACTTGTTAATTCAATCGCCTTACGTGAATCAAACGTCTTGCCGGAAAATTACCAGGACTTCAACAATTTCTTCCCTTGGCTTGGTTTTGGATGAGTATTTATATTGGGATAAGCATATTTGTTGGCTTCAAGTAAAATTAAGAAAACTTAATTTTCTTTTTTATAGATTAAGAGATTGTTTGAATAAATCTGTCCTATTAAGTATATACAAACAAATTTTCTTAAGCAGAGTTTGTTATGGTATAACATTATGGGGTGGCATTGCAGCATATTTTTTGAAGTCTTTCCCAACACTACAAAATTTTACATTAAGAATTATTTTATTTAAATCTTTGGATTTTCCAAGACTTGAATTATATAAGTGTGCTGGAGTTTTAACCATTAATCAATTATTTTTAGTGAAAATTTTGTGTTATTATATTAAATACAAAGGAATCAATAAAAATAATTCTTCATCAATAATGGTGACTAGATCAAGTGATTTTGATTTATTATTTGAACCAGCATACTTTAAAACTCATTGTCGATATCAGAAATGTTATCTTGGTCCAAGATTTCAAAATATTTTTATAAGGAACATTGGATTTAATATTAATGATGTATCAAGAAAAACTTTGAGAAAATTTATTGCGGACTGGATTATAATTGATGATAATGAAAAACTTTTTATTTCTATTTAATTATTTTATTATATATTAATGTTTTTTTTATTTTATTTGCACATGTACTTTTGTTAAGCTCCATGCGTGATTTTTTATCACAAGGAGATTATATGTTTATTAAATTAAATTAAATTAAATTATTATTATTATTATTATTATTATTATTATTATTATTATTATTATTATTATTATTATTATTATTATTATTATTATTATTATTATTATTATTATTATTATTATTATTATTATTATTATTATTATTATTATTATTATTATTATTATTATTATTATTATTAGCAGCAAATAAAATAATAATAAATTACAAGTTAGCAGTTGATGGGTGGATCTTTCTTGTGAAATGTTGTTCATCAGAGATCACACGATCCTTTTCATAATTCACTTAACCAAATGAAGACATGCAAAAAATAACATATAAAGAATGCATTATTTTTAATAGTTATTACCTTATGCTAGGTTAGAGAGTATTTAAAATATTTATTGCACAGTGTTAGCAAACTTAATCTCGCATATATATATATATATATATATATATATATATATAGATATATATATGATATATATATATATATATATATATATCATTAACCATTATCAATCCACTGCAGGATGAAGGTCTCTCCAAGTTTGATCCATCTTCTCCGATCTTTAGCTTCTCTTCTCCACATCATCCCTGCACACTTTCTTATTTTATCCATCTCACATGTGGTCTCTTTCTGAGTCTTTTGCAATCTCTTGGATATATATATATATATATATTTATTAAAGTACTAGAGGTAATCTATTACATATTCATACTTTGTAAGAAAATTGTCTTAAGCAAGCAACTTCATAAATAAATTAGGCAAGAGAATAAACATCATTGTATTCTTGTTAAAGAGTATTTTAAAGATTTATAGTACAATATTATGTCTTAATCTCCGATGTTATATATATATATATATATATATATATATAATATATATATATATATATATATATATATATATATATATAAATTAATTGCATAACACTAGTTGAAATTTCAAATACAATAAAATCACAACTTCCTAATGATAGATAAAATTCGGTAAGGTTATTTGTGAAGCAAACACAAAATCTGAATAAAACAGCCTACGTACAAGGTACCCTTTTATCTATTTACTGCAAATTTATTAAGTATGTTGAACTTCAGGTTAGTACAAACAGAAAGTGTAAAACTAAATTAGCTCAAATTTTAATAGCTAATAAATTAACATATTTCGTGTTAGTTATATAAAAAAAGTTTCATAAATAATCATTTTATGCTTTGAAACACAAAGTCGGAAGAAATCAACATAGCTAAAAATAACCTCTTACTTATTCACACAAAGATGTTAACTTGAAATTAAACATAGTTCAATGTATATGTAAACAAAGGGAGTAAATCACTTCTCCTCAGTCTATGACTTAAAAGCACTCTAAATGTTGAATAAAGGAATCAATAATAGAATGAATCCACCTATTCTTAGATGCTCTAATGTTTATAAGCATACCTTTGTCAACATACTCTTGTGCCATATTCTATCTGGTTGATAAATTAATTTTCCTCTGAATTACCAACAATGTTGACAAAGATATGCCTATAAATATCAGAGCAACTAAGAATAGGTAGATTCATTCTATTCTTGATTCTTTTGTTTAACATTTAGAGTCCCTTTGTTTGCAAAAATCAATGTGTAAAATGATTATTTATTATTCTCATATATATATCGGTACTATTTGTATACACATATAGATTACATCTGGCAAATACCAAATACTATGAGTAAAAATTATATTATTTAATGCAAAAAACAAAATATAGATGTCATCTTTTCTTAAAGATAACTATTAAATGAGATTAGAATTTGGGCTGTAGATATGAATTATATGCAGGTAACAAGTAGAGTAGTAAACAGTTATTGTTGTTGTGTAAGACTTAAAAAAAAATCAAAAATGCCGTATATAGAGAATGGCTATGACTGAAAGGTAAAAAGAAACAAAAGAGCAAGTGACTTGTGAATTTTTATTTAGGATTTTATAACAAGAAGTGAGGATTTGAAAATAAGATATTGGATTTAACAAAAAAAAGGAATACTTAAAATAAATTAAGAAATATATGAGAGCTGAAAGAAACATTTCATAATAGAAAGGAGATAATAGGGGCAAAAATAGACTTATAATGATATGTAAGCTTCCAGCCTTTATGCATGTCGCTTGCATATAAATATGTGATTTTATTAAAAAAACATTCTACACCATATTAAATATTCTAGATATATCCAAACATTTTCACGTTATTACATACACCATTTGACTGGAGAAAAGATCTACTTGTGGAAAGAGTTTTTTTCATATGTCATAGCATCGGCTGGGACGCGAACCCATAACCGTCTGCAACCAACTAGTTGCTTGCAAGGCAGCTGCAATTACCTCTCGGCTAACAACGAGTTTTGAAATTATATTTCAATAAAAACTATATACATATTTTTTCGAGACTATTTTTCATAGAACGGTTTATTAAGTAAATTAATACTCTGAAGCCAAAATATAAAAACAATTTGTTTTGTTTATAGAGAAAAGATCGGTCTTTTCTTATCTCATTTTCTTATTTAAAGGATTATCTGAAGTGCTTTAGTCATTAAACATAAATTAAAAACAATAATACTGTTTATTTTAAAGCTGTTTTTAATTACTTTATAGTAATAGTTAATATGTTTGAGATTATTTTCAATTTAATAATTGTCAATACAAATTTAAAAAATGCAAATATAATAATAAGTCCAGTGGCTTTAAACTCATATGAATAGTAAATAAATACTCTCAAACCAAATCATGAGTCATTAAATATTTGTCTAAAATACTTTAGCCAGAAACCATAAATTTATGTCGTCATATTATTTATTTTATTGCTACTTTTAATTGCTTTATGATGGTAATTGGCACATTTGAGATTATTCTCAGTTTAAACATAGTTAACTATAAACAAAAAAAAAGTCTTATGCTTTGGTTTGAGATTATTCATTTACTTAATAAACAAGTCACATGACAAATAATCTCGAAGTGTTACATATTAAAACATTAGAGAAATCTTGCTACTTATTTATTAAACCTGCTGTGATATTTCACATATGTGTTGTTCTGCGGATAACTTTCTAATCTTGCAATCTCAACAAGTAATGTGTACACAGGAACTTCTGACAAATTTAAGTGATAAATTTTAATCATTTTTTACTTATTATTCATATCATTTATTGTCCAGATTTTATTGGGACTATCCATTTTGTAATTCATATGGCCCACTTGTTTTTTTTTGTTATAACAGAAAATGCTCAAAATTTGAGATTTACCCACTATTGAGATAGACACAGTTCACTACTTTAAAAAAGAGATCCTGCCATCTAAAAAAGTGTGCCTGAATGGCTATGATATGGCCCTTTATATAACACTTCAGACAAATAATGGCATTGTTATGTTTGAGGTTATAATACTAAAGTAGGCCTTCACAATGGAATATGGTTAGGGGATTCCACAATTACAGTTATTATGATGCTGCATTTTATTTATGGCTGGTCATAAAAATTAACATCGATTGAATGAGAAAATAGCAGATAAAACTGTAATTGACTAGAGTACCTATATACAGGAAGTTTGTGCCACTGTGATGTTAGCCGAAGAAAAATGTAAAATTGGAGGCTCTAACAAAGTTGTTGAAATAGACGAGTCTTAGAAAATGAAAAAATTAAGCTGGACAAATACTTCTGAAACAGTGGATGTTTGTGAGCTTTGGCAGAGAGACCAATGACTTTTTTCATGACAATTGAAAATAAAACAACAGCAACTAAGATGGATCAAACAAAATGTGAAAGAGGGCTTGGCAATATATTCAGAGTGAGGAAAGCATATAAAACTGAGAAACTATGATCTGCCAGATATCAAGATTGTCATGTCAATCATAGATACAACTTTGTTCATCCAGAAACTGGTGCTCACACTCAGAACATAGACTTTGGAATGTAGTGAAATGACATAATAAACAATACTAAGAAATAGCACACCAACACCTTGATTTATATTTGGCAGAATTTATGATGGAAACTGCACAAAGAATATGACACTTTTTTTGCAATCTGGATGATATCAAAAAAATAAGACCACCACAGTGATTCCATTTTAATAAAAGTTTACTATTTTTTTTTCCATTTTGATAAAATGTTACTATTTTTTCTTGACAAAATAAATGTTGGACACATTTCTTGGTCTAGATTCCATGCGGGTAGATGTTATATCAAATAAACACATGTAGTTTAACTCTCCATTTTGTAATTCTGGCCACACATATAGTTTTTTTAATCTATTAAATTTGTATTTTTCTCCCATGGTTAATAAATGTAGTATTTGTTTCTTTGCTTTACTGTCCATTTTATAATTTATTGACAATTATTACACATATTATTTTGGATTTTTAAGTAACATGATCAAAATTTGGCAATTTCTGACCACTACTGTGGAGGATGCAGTTAAAATGAAGTAATAAGGTTTGGTGGCCTTCTACAGAGACCCAAATGATTGTTTCATCATGAGAATTCCTATTACATATACATGGTGGTAATGTTTTGATTTTAAGTGAGCAAATACATGTAGAAATATATATATATTTGTTAATTTTGCTGAGCAAATACATGTAGAAATATATATATATTTGTTAATTTTGCTTTACTATCCATTTTGTAATTTCCTGTCATAGTTAATATGTAGTATTTTTTACATTTAAGTAAAATTTGGAAATTTCTGCCCATGTTTGCTATGGCAGGATGTTATTTGTTTTACTAGTGGAGTGGGTGTGTTTGTGATGGCATAATGCCAAATTAAAAACTCACAACTGTTTATATTTAGTATCATAATGTGTTTATAATTTTTGTGCATAAATTAATACTTTTTGTATTATTAAAATGTTATTCTTTCAGTTTTACATATTAATCGGGGGATTAGTGATATGGATTAGAATTGCTGTGCCATTTCACATACATACCATATAACTGATACCTCAGATGCTGATAACTTTCTAACTCTGTGAAAATGTCACATGTACATGGGGTCGATTTTTAAAAATTTATGACTTAAGTTTATCAGAAGCTTCGATGTACATTATTTGACAAGATCATAAAATTTGAAACTTATTGATGGACTGATATGTATGTAAAACGTCACAGCAGGACTAATATGTAAATACTGAAGTCTTATATTGCATATTTCATCATTTAAATTTTTATTAATAATTTAAATTGACAGTAATCTTAAGCATGCCAAATATTATTATAAAGCAATTAAAAATAGCTTTAAAATAAATACATGACTGGTTTAAATTTATGATTTCTGGCTAAAGTGCTTCAGACAACCCTCTGCATAAGAAAGTGAGTAAAGAAATAAAAATTAACTTTTCTTTATAAACAAAAAAAGACTTAGGCTTACACTTGAGGAGTATTCATTTATATAATAACCAATTATATGAGAAAATTTTGATATAAATCATATGATTAAAACATTAGACACACACACATATATATATATATATATATATATATATATATATATAAATTATTAATCAATATCTGTATTCCAATTATAATAAAATATATATAATTCTTTGAAAAACAATAAAATAATTAATATAGTAAACAATATTTTAAAAACAAATATCTACTACAATTTAATAGAAGTACTTTCAATTATCTAAGTAGTTGTTATCAACTATATTCAAATTCTATTACAAAAATCATCATAAATGTATACAAAAAAAACAATTACATCATACATCAATTTTCCCACAATTCATTAATTTTTATATTAGCAGCCTGTCTATTTATCAAATGTTGCTTTCCATTTTTTATTAACATAGCTTCTTCAATTTTATGTTTATTATTATTTCTTTCAATACACAAAATTTTAAAATCAAAATTATAATTAAATGTAACATTATGATCAAAGAATATTGTAGATGATATATCATCATTTCTCACATTCTCTTGTCTTGACTTAGATAGTTGAAAGTATTTCTATTAAATTATAGTAAATATTTGTTTTTAAAATATTGTTTACTGTATTAATTATTATATTGTTTTTCAAAAAATTATATATATATGTGGAAATATTTAGTGTATGAAGGTTTCCAATTTTAAATATTTAATTAGAAAGCTAATTAACTACTTCAGGCTAACAGTGAAAGGAAAGCTATCAGAAAAGTTTAAATATTTAATCATAAAGCTCTTACTTAGAACTATAAGCAATCAAAATTAACTGTCCCAGGCTAAAAGTGAAGTAAAACTGTCAGCCTGACAAACTCCACACACCAAATGCTTCCATCTAAACATCCATTAAAAATTATATATATATATAATCAAAATTATCCCAAATCCAAAACTCAAACAAACTAGCCAAGAAAGTAAAGTCTACAACACAACCAATGGTTTCACAGCTACAAAAAGACTTCTCAAGTGTAAAGAACTACAAAACAACACCATACTTATTACCCACAATTCCATTTACTTCCCATCCACCCTTAATATTAAAAAAACTTTTAAATAAATTAATTGCTTCAGAATCATAAATTTTTAATAATAAAGATTCTTTAATTCTTCTTTTTATTTCATTTCTTTCAAAAAAGACAACTTTAGCCTCAAAACTAATAGTATTCTACAGAATGATATTAGAAGGATTAAAATGTTGTCTAGATTGAGTGATAGGATAGAATCATTAAGATGGCAGATTTATTTCTTTTTAAAAAATGTAGAGAATTTAATGTTTTCCCTAGGAGTTTATTATTGATGTTAAGAAGAATAAAAATTTGCTTAAAAATAGGAATTTAGTTTTGAATTTACAGACATATATTTTGAAATATTTTTTGAAAGAACATTTTATTAAATTTTACAAATTTATTTATGAGTATAAAAGAAATAGGTATTGTTTATACAAGAGGCAAGATTTTAATTATTTGTTTTTAAATTTTTTCATAGGCAATTTAGAAAAAATAGGTCAAATTTTTATTGTAGGAAGTATGAAAGAAAATTTAAATGGTTAGTTGGAAAAATTAATAAAGTTTATTGTACTGATAGGAGGTATGAGGGTAATGTTTCTATTAATAAAGTAGTTAATCTTTCTGATATTAAATTAAATGATAGAGAAATAGAAATTCTTGCTAAAGATCATAAATTTGTTCCTCTCCATTCAAAAATATAGTTTTTGATATAGTTTCACCTATTGAATCTAGTAATTTGAGTGATGAACAAATGTCTGCATTCAATTGGTTTTGAATAAAATCTTAAAAAGAAAAGAAAAATTTATTGTTAATCCTGATGAGGTTAGACATCTTAAGGATATGTTAATTGCTAATGATGTGATCATTTTTTGTGAAGACAAAAGTAGTAGGTTTTTCACTATGAAAGGAAATGAGTTCAGGTAGAAAATGAATAAAGAATTAAATAATGGTAAATATATGTTTTTATAAAAATATCCACATAATGTGATTAAAAGGAAGTTAATAGATATTATGAAAAAAATGATAAATTTAAAATTTTTTGATAGAGTAAATTATTTAAAATGTTATCCAAATGATTGCATATTAGCTAAGATGTTTATGAAATTAAGAATCGTAAAGATGGTTTTTCTGTAAGATTTATTTTTGATTTTACAGGTAGTGTTATAGAGGGTATTTCTAGGTTTTTGAATAATTTTTCAAAACAATTTGTTGATTTTGGTCATTGCACAGTTTCTTCTTCTTTGAGGCTTTTGATAAGATAAATAATTTCAAAATGGAAAGTAACAAGGTATTTTTTAGTTTAGATATTGAGAATATATGTCAGTCTTTTAACAGATCAAGCATTAGTGATGTTCTTATGTCTGTTTTGGTTAAGCATGAATCTTTGTCAAAAAATAAAATTAAAGTTATTAATAAAGATTTGCTTTTGTTATTAAAGGATTATATATATTTTACATATAATGGTAATTTTTATAAGATTAAGGAAGAGTGGATAATATGTTATATTATTTTTCCTTTAGTTTGTTTAGTTTATATTAATTATTTGGAAGAGAAAATTATTATTAAAAAGAATTGTTTATATTTAAAGTTATTTGTTAAACATGTGAATGACTGTAGTTGAGAATGAAAAATTGAAAGAGTTGGTAAATGAGTTTAATTGTTTTGATCCTTCTATAAAATATGTGGTAGAAGGAGGGAGGTCAGATTTTGTTAAATTAAATTTTTTAGATCTATTGGTGATTAGAAATGTGGAGACTAATTGTTTAGTCATTATGTTAAAAGTAAAGAATTAAGATCTATGATAGCTATCAATCTGTACCTCATAAAGTAACTGCTTTAAGAAATTATTGTTATAGGAATAAGAAATTAAATAATTCTAGTAGGATAGCTTTGTTTCAGAAAGGTCAAATTTATAAAGTTCATTTGAGTGTTGGCTTCTCTGACAAATTTGTTAAAAGTATTTTATTTAATAATAATATTTGTAAGGATGTAAAGGATAAAGAAAAGTATGATTTTATTTCTTTGCCATTTATATTGTCTTCTTATAAAATTGTATGAAAGAATAGTAATTTGTTTGGAAATAAAAAAATTGTTTGGAAAAGGGATATTACTTTGAATAATTTATTAAATAATACAAAGGAATTTTTTGATAGGAAGACTATCCCTGATGTGGTGTATATTATCCCTTGTTTTAGTAAGAAGGTTTATATAGGTCAGAGTAGTTTGAGCTTAGATGAAAGAATAAAGGTATATAAAAGTAGGATTAGAAATAAAATATCTTAGTTTTGCATTGTATGTCCATGGAGAAGTTATAGGCCATACCATTAATTTTGATGAAGCTAAGGTTATCTTCTTTGACAGAAATGAAATAAAAAAAAGAATTAAAAAATCATTATTATTAAAAATTTATGATTCTGAAGCAATTAACTTATTTAAAAGTTCTTTTAATATTAAGGGTGGATGGGAAGTGAATGGATTTGTGGGTAATGTTTAATATAAATATGCTGCTGTTTTGTAGTTCTTTACACTTGAGATGTCTGCATGTAACAGTGAAACAATTGATTTTTATCCTACTTTGTTTTGAATTTTTATCCAAGAATTCACAACAGAATCAACATCAATTTGTACCTGTTATTATGATCTACCATCAATAAGGACTTTTTAAAAATATTTTTTGGTGGTCATTTATTAAAATATAAGTTATTTGGTAAGACTGATGATGTTATAGGATAGTTAATTAAAAATAGAAAGAAAAAGAAATGAAAGATGAAAGCTGAAGTTTTCTTGATTGTTTAACTAATGTTTATTCTTTTCAAAATGCCACCACCATACATTCTCCCTTTTTAAAATTTAATATGAATAGTTACAGATTCCTATTGCAAAATATTTAAACATTAAAAAATAATAAACAGTGTATGTAAAAATATTTTATAAAAAATGTTTGATGGCAAATACATTAAAACATATATTTTTTCTTCAACTACAATTTTGGTTGTTATATATAACTTCAAATAAAGCATGGGACATGAATTAGTTAATTCAATCACTATTTTTCTACCTAACAATAACAGAATGAATGAATTTTTGGATGTCTGTGCTTTTATTTAAGGCTATATTTAACAACAAAATTAAGGTTGAAGAAAAAAAAATATTTTTATGGGTTTTAGTATATTTACTCTTTTTTTCTTATAAAACATTTTTGTTTTATATCTTAATGTATTGAATAATTTAAGTTTATTCACAAGAAAGTCAACTTCTGTAGTAACTATGACAATGGTAGTTTATTTATGCATCCACATTTCTATCTTTTAAATACATGCATACCACTGATTTCAATCATGTTTTTGCAAAAAAAGTCTCAGAAATAAGAAAGAAATAGTGGAGAAAGTTACTGAGTGCTGGTAGGTCTTAGTTGTGATATTGAATCAGCTACTAATGAGACATAATAAGGTGGATTTTAGAATAGAAGTTTTATTTACCAAAAAATAGTATGTTTCTGAAGTCTTATTTGTGAGGAGGGTCTTTATATGACACCAATACTCCTGTAGTTAACATTCAAAAAATCTTTATTTAAGACAGTTTAGGATGCTAATAATATTATTAAGATATCTAAAGTATTTTTTACCAAACTCCTTTGAAAAAAAGATAGTGACATTTCAGAATATCTGAAGAAGACTGCTATCCAATTGAAACCATTTCAAAATAAAGTATTCTGGTCAACTCATTAAAAGATGGGTGTGTGTTTTGTAAAGATTTAATGAAAGCAAAAAAATGAGAATGGAAAAAGTTTTGAACATTTTATTTGGCAAAATATTAAAGCTAACTGACCTAGAAAAATTTATTTTAAAAAACCCGACTTTCAACCTGGATAGTTTAATGCTAAATTTCTTATTAGAACAATCAAAATAATTATCAAATCATTATAATTAATAGTAAGAAGGTAGAAAAGGAAGTCATGGTACTAATAAATATAAATAATTTCTTTTTAAATATAGGTAAGTGAAATATAAAAAAAATTGATGATCCGAATAAAGAATGGACTTTCTAGACAAGAAACTGTAGATTTAAGATTGGTGTGGTCAAAACTTGACTTGTAAAGGAAGCACATTTAATTAAACACATAAATAACAGATCTTTCAGTGAGAGGAGAATGCATAGTGTTGGATTTATTGCAAGGTTAAATTTGGTACTACTCCGTTCTTGGAAATCCTAGCTCAAATAATGAAAGGCCAATGATACTAAAATTATTTTGCATATTTGTATCTATGAACATTTTAATGATTTTAACGAATAAACATTCAGAAAAGAAAGTTTTTATTTTTTGAGAAATCATTTTATTATATAAACTAGCTGTGCTCATGATTTTGTTCACATTATTAGATTAAAAGAATGTCGTTCATAACTAAAATATATTTTAATAATATTTACATGAAATAATAATATATGAGTTATCAATAGCAGGAAAAATAACTTTGGTAATGCATTTTTATAAACAAAGGATCATTTTAAACTGCTATTTATAACTCATGCATTATTATTTCATGTAAATATTCTTTAAATTTATTTTTAATTACCCAAATACATCACATTGTTTTATTTTACTAACATAAACAAAGCCGAATTAGTAGAATAATAATAATTTAAATGAGTAAGGTCCTATACATGAGGGGTCAGAGTGACTTGAGGCAACATGGGCATAACAGTAATATTGGCATCAACAAGGAATTTGGGCATTCCATCTTCAGATTTTCAATATTATGGATGGCTGAAGAGCTGTAAGTTGGAGTAGATTGAAGCCTGTCCATTAAAGTATGAATATTAGCTATCTTAATATAAATTAAGCACTTATTATATATGTGTGGGAAATAATGATCTGAACCAACTGATAAGTGCTGGTTCAGATGAAATACATATATTGGTGATTCTTTATCTTTTCTACATGTGTGTGGTTATGTGTAATAGTGGTTTGAGATAGTGTGGATAGTTTAATGATGCTTGAAGGTCTGTGTTCAAATCCCCTATATTTATTAATAAAAATAAAGATATAAAAGACTATAATGTAGTTGATAATTAAAATATATTTCTAATTTGTATATGTGGAATGATATATTGTAAGCAGTAGAATTTTTAAAATGTTTAATTATTAAAATTCCATTTTTAATATATTGAATACCAAATAAAAATGTTCCTTTCTACACTGGTCTAGCTGTCCTTTCACATTATTAGAGAAATTGATAATTAAAATTTATTTACATATTCCACTTTCAAACTCTAATTGTATCCTTGCATTAATAGAAAGTTTGCTAATTAAAATATAATTATGTAATATTAAAATATCACATGATCACCATCTCTTATACTAGCACATAATTGTTATTAAACAAGTCAAAACTCTCCATACAGCAGTGCCACCCTGTGCCAACCAGAGTAATCATGAGTAGGCACTAGATAGGGATTTTATACAGAAGCCTTCTGGCATCTATTGATTATTCTGGTTGACACAGGGTGGCACTGCTGTATGGAGAGTTTTGCCTTGTTTAATATTAAAATAATTAACAACAGAAATATCATATAATTTTTCTTTAATACAGAACTCAATAATTTTAAAGTAAATTATTTTATATTTCTCATGTGATATTTTTTTAAATGGCTATAAAATTTTAACACAGTATACACACGTAAAAAATTTAAAATGTGATCCAAACAAAATGTAAATAATTTAAAATATATTTATGCAATAAAATTTTACTTATATTACTGAAAACCAAGCTCTCTTTACTTCTTTAATATATATTTTAATATACAAGCCATAATACCTTACTTTATTACATGAGAAAAAGAAAATGGTAAAAGCTTATCAAGTTTAATATATCTCTAGATGTATTTGTGGCATTTTAAAATTTACTTTTTTATGTGATATATATATAAATTGAAATTCTAAAACTTTATACAATTCATTATTATAAGTGATCTAAATCATTATTATTCAAATGAGAAATGAATAATGTGATACAAATGCAATTTAATTAATTTAAAGTACCTTGCTTTATCAAAATCTATACTTTTCATTAAAAAAAATGTCCAACTCTGTAATCTTTTAATCAGTGCTGCCCTCTTTCTGCATTTTTGGACATCATTCATAAAACAGTTATGATATCAATTTTCTATTCATTTTTATATTGCAAATTACATTTTTTTTTTAAAAACAATTAAAGCAAAAATTTATTTGCTAGTAAAATTTTATACAGAAAAACAAAGAAAATCATACAAGATTTTTCAATATTTTTAAGTTATAAAGTCACACAAACTTTCAGATTTGTGTAGTAATATAAACATAAATATAAATTAATAAAGATACCTTTCAATTATTATAATTACTCTTTTGTAATTGCATTAAATTTCTAACATTTTATATTCAAAACAGGTTTTTTTATTTTTATAAACTAATTTTTCTTTATAAGATTTCACAGTATCCAATGTCTTTATTTCAAATTGTAAGTGATTAGATTATTTCATATGTCATAATAAATTACAATTTTTACATATTAAATGCTGTTTTAATCTATTTTTCAATTTATTTTTTTTTGGTTCTCATTATTTCTCTTATAATCTAAGCATTTTACAATATAAATGTCAAATATATATTCCAATTCTACCTTATTTTGACATTTATTAATTTATGTAAACTTATCTTCTTTTTATATACTGCAAATTAACAAAGCTTTTAAAACAAGTATTATAATGTAGAGATTGATAGCCTATAAAATTATATAAAAACGATAAAAATCATTCAAAATTAATCTAGATTGGTGCAATGTTTTGTTAAAAATACAAATTCAGTAAATGAAATTAGTCAAAATAATAAAATATACATTTTGTAAATAAAAATAACTAATAGGCAAAAATAAATGATAGTAAACAGTAAAACAAAAGGTGTCAGGCTAAAATAATGTATTTTAACAAATATATGTTTGTTGTCCAAAAAGCAGTATATTTAATACATGTTTTGATTCTGTATAACTTCAAATAATGGAAACTGATTTTAGAATATTAAAATTAAATGTATAATAACAAAAAAAGAAATAAGAATTATATTAATAAAGAAATGTTTCCTTTATGTTTTAACTCTTCTAACATTAATACATTTTTACTTGACAATTTTTAAAGCTGTTATATTCAAATAAAATCTAAATATAAAGATCATATACTTATTTAGAAATATTTAATAATTTTTCTAAAATATAAATAATAAAAAGATAATATATATATTTTTTTCTTTTCATAATACAAACAAAAATCAATGCAGTATACAGGCAGTAATATACTTTCACCTTTGCATAAATTAAATAGATACATTTTTAATACTTCTGATTGAATCAAAACACTTTATAATGATACTTTTCTTTTAAATAGTTCCAAATACTTAATAATTATAAAAAAATCACTTCATAATTAAAATTTCTTCTATTAACCATGCTAAACAGATTTTGGCTATTAAGGTGACATATAGTTGGTTGTAGTACCAATGAATACCAACATGATAATCAACTGACAGATTAATTTTTAATCATGCATTACCAAAATCATCATGTGTCCAATTTTTATTTCTTTCAGTTGAGTCTTTTATGTTTGAAGGAAATCATCAAAAATCTAAGTTTAAACTTGAATAATAAATTTAATACTAATATATCAGTTTTAAAAATAAACAAAAAAATAATAAGTAGAAATAAATAATCAGAAAAAGATTTAATTTTAACCTTCACCCTAAAAATATATGCTATACCAAATTTTTATGAATAAAATATATTTCAAATAAATTAAAAATAGCAAACAACCATAATCTTCTAATTTAAAAATAGCCTATTAATTTCAATGTATATACAAAACATACGCACTTCTTTATAAATCTTGTCTTATTATAAGGACTATTATAAAATAAATAAATAATATAAAGATTTTAAAATAGAATCATTACAATGTAATATATTGTATTATGAAGTAATTATAAAAAAAGTAATTTATATTAATGAAAAGAAACCTGTAATGAATAGGATGTTAATTGAAAAAAGAAGAGGATAGTAGGCCGATTTAATTAAATAATTATCAGGAATTATTTTAAGAAAAGTATTTAAAAAACAAATGTAATGAAAAGTTAAGAATGTTTGTTAGAAAAGTTTTAAGGTAAGAAATATTTCTATTCGTTGTATATATTGTGGAATATTTGTTGTTTTTATATATTTTTTAGTTGTTCCTTGATAAAGACTATACAAGAATATAGTCAAAAATGTTACTGTTATTTATTTATTTTATAATAGTTCATATAATAAAACAAGATTTATAAAGAAGAAGAGCATGTGTTTTGTATTTATTAAAATAAATTTCAATAAAAAAATATATTCATTAAAGAAAAAAATGTTCTTAGAAAAATAAAACTGGAGTTATAATTGAAAAAGAGAACAAAAAAACAAGAATAATATCTTTTGATATTAAACATTTCTTATTTGATAATAGCTATTTTTTGGTTCATATTAGTAACTTTTCAGTTGACTAATTTTCTAATTAAAAGAAAACAAATATATTCAAATGAAATCTGAATGTAAATTTCAAATATTTACTAAGAGAGAAATATTTAATTTAATTTTATAAAAATAAAACAAAATTAAAAACAGATATGTATAAATTTCTTGATTTTAGTTTTTGTGATTTTAACAAAAGCTGAATTTACTAAAGCACACATAGTACCTTCTCATAAAGATACATCAATTTTTTAAATTGATAATTTATTGATAGATGCTGATGTCTAAGTACTTTAGTTAATATAGATCAAAATGCATTTCAATAACAAGTAATATTTACTAAGGCTGTAAACCTCAAAATTATGCATGTGAAAATGCGAACGTAGAGATCTTATCTTAACTACAAGCTCACACTTTGGAAGAAAAGAGGGGAACCTTCTTTACTTTAACCTACTTTTTATAAGAATAGGTGATTTTCACACACATATTCTTGAGGTTTACAGCCTTAGTAAATATTACTTATGTAATCAATGTGTGTTTAAATAAATTTATAATTCAATAACAAGGCAGAATTTTTAAAAATGGTGAATGGTTTAAAACTGCAAGTGTAATATAGCCACCAATACAGAACAAATCATATTGAATCAAAACTCTTACTCATTTTTCAAACTTTTTGATTATTGTTTGTCACATAGCTTTTTTCATAAAATTCCTATTCTACTTTTAACAATAGTTTATGGTATTCATAAGATATTACACACAATTTATTATTTGGAAATATAAAATAAAAAATTAAAACAACAGAGATATAAAATTTAAGTACAAAATATATTGAATTATGTTATATTTTGATTACAACCATTTTTGACAAATACATTAATAATTATTATTTAACCTTTATTAAACTAGAGATTATTATTAGAAAAATATAAACTTTAAACTCAGTTTAATATTAATATAACTTTTTTAAAATTAAGCATAAACACATGAAATAATAAAATTTTAGACTCTTTGTCCATATGTATAATTTTTTTTAGTTAAACTTAAAAACATTATTTCCACTAAATAATCCAAGAACATAAAATCTTATTTTAACCAAATAATCACAAGATGCATTTTATGACAAACTAGAAATCAGATCATAAAATCTATTGTTCAGAAGTTGTCAACACCAAATTCTTATTCTTTAATTTAGAAGTTTTAATTTTCCTTGCTCACACATTTGCTATCAACCATTTTAGGTAAATAGATTAATAGGCATTCTTAATATTTTATTAAACTAAAAATTATCCACAATTTAGATATAATATTTAATCATAACATATATATTAATTATAAGGGATTTAAACCCAGACTGTCAAACTCCCTTCAGCTATCCAATTTATCTCATACATCTCCAATATATGTGTTTCGTGCTAAACCACCACTCATCAGTTTGTCCAGATTATTATCTTCCACACACACACACACACACACACACATATATATATATATATTGTAACGGAATGAATGTGGACATTTGTAATGGAAAGAAAGACATTTGTAACGGAAAGACGTAATAATAATAAATTGATAGAAAATGATCCATTATTAACATATATGTTTATCTAATCTGTTATTTGTAATAGTAAATAAACATTGTCAGTATAGATAAATAGATGAGTGATGAAATGATAGTTGCCATAATTCAATAACTAAACACCAAACAGGATAATGATATGCTGCAGTGGTTCATCATTTGTAAGCAAGTAAACTAAATGAGAAATGAATTCACTGTGTTAGCCAAAATACAATTTATGATTAAATAAGGATGATGCTAACATATAAATAAGAATATGTGCATATCATGCTCTATCTGGGTGTCTATTTATAATTAATTAAATATAACATTATAGCCCGTTTGCAACTATCCTAAACATTAATTCTGTCACATTAGTAATGAAATAAATAAGTTATCTCATTTCTCCATATAAAATAACAACAATGACAATTAAAACTATCATCATTAAAGATTTAATAATATCTAAATATTGGGGATGTCATTTGAACAATAAAACATACTGGCCATTGTCATCAAATAAAAGAATATTAAATATAGCAACTGAATAAAATTAACCACTTTGAGATTCCTGGAGTGCATTATGCTTATCTCCCATACTAGGTTCTTTTAACAAAGAATCCTTCCTATTCTTCTTTCCAACCATATAAGACCATTCATGGTCACATGCACACACTGGTGCTATTCATGACAACTTATAAAATATATATTATATAAAGTTAATATTATGAAGTTGGAAAGGGATTATATCACTCTTTATTCAGTTTAGCTAAGTATATGTGTTTTCCCACGAGCGCCACTAGATTGTTTTAAATCTAGATAAATATCTGTTTAGAGTGTACTGAGTTCAAACTCATTTGGTACATTTTTAGCACACATGACTTGGATGACTAATGAAAAAATGACATTCTTACATTTTATCTATATCGATAAAATTACAAGATCCCAATATTACCAAAATTTATATTATAGATCAAAGATTCTTATAGACATTGCTAGCTCATTTTATGTACATTGATGAACAGACAAGTATCATCTTATTAATGGCTTCTAAACAAGCATCGTGAAAACCATTATTAATATTGATGGCCATTTAACTAGATTATTTATCACAATATAAAGGTGATAATGATGATGATAATAATGATGAATGATAATAATAGTGATATCATAATAATAATGATAATAGTAGTGATGATGATACTAGCCATAGCTTATTAATAAACTCACAACAATAAATTTATCTTTATAAACTCATATGCATTTATTAAAAATTATCCTATTTCAAACTGAGATTCAAATATTACATTTACTAGCATTTATATAAGTTTATAGTTATTTACTAAAATACTTTAATAGTTAAAACTAGGATTTAATAATACTAGTGATGATGAATGATCATCATGAATCTCTATGCATGATATTCATCTTTCTATAAATCCCTATTTACTACATATATTAATTATGCTAAACATTAGATTTAATGATTATAATTTATTAATGATGATGATGGCAATCATAACTCTTGTATAGTATTATTTGAAACATTTTAATCAATAACACGATATCCATCTTTGATGAGGATGATCATAATTCATGGACACAACATAATTTTAGCTTTCTATTGTTGAACTATAATTACTAAAATTTGGTTATTATCAAGCCTAATCCTTAAATATTTAAAGATAAATCAACATTCTAGTTTACTTAACCTTTTGCGAGCGCTTAATATTAGCAAGTGATTGCTCAATATTTACGAGTGATAATAATTAATAACTGCGAGCAATGATGATGAATTAAAATGATAGAATCAAGACAAGAAAAACACAACAATATTTTTTTTAATAAGAACTCGGAACACCAATTAAGATATATATAATTATATTTTATTAATACTATTACTCTTTCTTTCTTTTTTTTAAAATCAAATCAATAATTAAATAAATGGCTTATTATTACATTAATTCAATACAAAAATTAATATAAGCACAAGCAAATAAACTTAATATGTAGGTTTGTCATTTCTGGATATTTTAAAATAAGCTGGCTTAAAAAAATACATTTTATGGAATGCTTACTTAAGTCTTTCCTAACTTATTATATCATAGAATAAATTTCATATGTATCCTGTGTGTTTTATTTCACTTCCATTCATATGTAAGCCTTGCTTTATAATTTCTCATATTTAAACTATTTATATATAACCTATTCCTTGACATGTTTGTATAAGCAGTTACACATGCACACATTCGGTAATGTTAACATATATGTTTAAAATGTATACCCACAAATTACATATATAAAAATATTTTTGCAACCTTTTAGCAAAATAAAATAAAATACGTGATATTAATTTTAATATGCAACAAGATAAAATTAAAAAAAAAAACATTATAAATGCATATATTTCTAGGTTGCTCATTATCATTAAAAACTGAAGAACAATTAAAAAAAACCATTTCAACATTACAATATATAATATAAAAAAAATAATAAAAAAATAATGAAAAATTTAAGTTTAAAGATTTAAACTATGTTTGTGCTATGTTGGGTGATATTGCAAATAACTATAGATAAACAAGTCTTTAATGTTTCTGTATCAAAAGAAAAATTGCTTTGACCAGTAAATTAAGGTTTACTTTTAATAAGTAAGAATAAAAATCTGTTAAAGAAAGTTCATAGTTACCGGATCACTTTCACTTCTTATAAATTTCCTGAGATTGAATTTTCAGACTGCTTGTCTTTGCTCCATAAAAAAGAAAATTATTGCAGATACTGTTAAGATAAACATGAATCAATTGACTTGCTTGTTTCTTTGATTTTAAAATTATTTATTGTTGATTGGCTTTCTTCTACCATTTTAAAAAGAGCTATTATAAACACTTTTTAATAACTATGTACTGGTAGATTTGCTTGTCTCTCCCATTTTTAAAAAAATTATCGCTGTAGACACTTTAGATGACTGAGGTAAACTTTAACAAAAATTTGATTCATGGCTTCAAACTTGGATATACATGGATTTTATACATTTCTTTTCCTCTTCCTTTGCCTTCTCCATTCATCCAAAGGCAATGAGCCTTTAATAGACCAGGAGCCAGAAAAGAAGCATTTCATATAGCTTGTGTGGTTGGCTTCAAACTCTTTCATTTTGTTGGTTATTATTTGATTGGTATATGAGACCACAGTAGATTAGTGATTTTAACTCATTCTGTATTAATCAGGAAGCAGAAAAAAATGGTTTAGCAATGCAGAGTCATGGTATTATACTCAGAAAAATATGTTAATCTCATTTCATAAAATTGTCAATAACCTCTTCTTATAAATTCAATTTTGTTCCATTTCCCCTCTTTTTTCAATATTAATATTTCTGGGAATTACTTGTATATCTGCACATCTTCATCTATTTTGACTTTATACAAGAGTCTTTTCCTTCTTTTCCCTTGTTCAATTTTTAAAGAGTGAAAAAAAAAATCAAATCACCCACTTTCCCTTTTTCCTTTTTTTCAACATTAATAATGAGGAAAAAATTGAGTGAGAGTTACATCTCTGTTTAATAATTACATCTCTCTTTAATAATAATGACTGAGTGTCCTTTAAACATTTCTGTTTAATAATAAGGTAAAAAAAACTGAGACATTTACATCTCTGATTAATAATACTGACTGAGTGATCTTTAATATTATTTCATTCATTTATATTGCCAATCTTTGGTCAAAGAAACTGACCACCTGCATATATTATCTTTAGATAAAAGACAAAAAATCAGAGTTTGACAAGTTGATGTACTATCGCAATTTTACAAAAAATTAATAATCACCTTTTACTTCCTCAAAGCACCTCTCTCTTTAAAAAAATCTTAGATACAGATAAAAACAATACAACAAAGCTGGCAATCTACAGTCACCAGCAATAGGTGTAAAAGCATTTTTGTGTTTATACAGATGTTTTCATTCTTTCACACTCTTTTGCATGTGTACATTTTCAAATCCCAATCTCTTATCTAGATCACTTTATTTGACACTTTCTTTCTGATCTGCTTTATTTTAACCAAAAATAAAACTAAATAACTGAATATATTAATTATTTAATAAGAAAAATAACATACTAAAATATCATTTCTTACAACATTATATTCATTCACCACCTATTAATTTATCAACTATATATTACACATATAATATACGTACACATAAATCTATATATATATAAAAGAAAAAAAATTTTTTAAGTAATATATCTGTGTGTTTGAAATGAGTCATATACATACATTTGCCTCACTCCCAAACAAAAAAAAAATTTTAAATGTAAAGAATTGCTTAGGTCAGGAGTGCCATTGGCTTTAGGCTACATACATTATATGTGCCTTTTACTCCTTCTGATGATTCCAGTACAAATGCATTTTCCCTTTTTCTTTTCTTGATACAGAATGGCCCGTCATACACGTTGTAAAATTTTTTGAATTTATGTTTCTGTGGGTCACTAACATGAGGAGTTTTAACAAGGACATGATCGCCTACATTGAATTGAGTGGGTTTCTTTGGACCTCTAGCAATCCGGTTTTTAGCCATCTTTTGCATATTGTTTCTTGCTCTTTCCACTAGTGTTTCTCTACTTATTTCTTCCTCCTTTATGCTGAGTAGTGGAGTCTTTATAAGGTTTGATTCTCTCTTTTCATAATGTAGGTGAGTTGGGGCAAATTTGTGGATTCATTTTGGGTGATATTAATATACCCAACCACTTTGCCTAATTGTTTAACCCAATTCCTATGATGGCCCTCCAAGTAAACCCTTAGCAATCTACCCAACTCCATCATGACTCTTTCACAGGGGTTGGATTGTGGATTACGAATGGAACTTAGGACATGTTTAATCCCTTGGTGCTGTAACCAGTTGTTCCACTCCTTGGAGAGAAAAAACGTATCATGGTCTGTTAGAATAGTTCTTGGTTTTCCCACTAAGGTAAATGTGTGAACTTTCTAAATTTTTAATTGCCCCTCATGCATTGGCTTTGTAGACAGGATATGCAGCAACAAAGTTTGAGAAGATGTCATAAGTAACCAAGATATACCTAAATCTCCTATACAGTGGCAATGGCCCATAAAAATCTATAGCTAATAGATCATTTTGTTCATTAGGAATAATGGGTTGCAAGATCCCCGCATATGAGCGACTAGTATACTTGGATTTTAAACAAATTTCACAATACTTAAGACGTTGTAGTATTGAGGCATACATATTGGGCCAGTAGAATAGTCTCTTAATAACATATTCCACTTTTCTAGGTCCATAATGCCCATACAAGCAGTGAACATAATAGATTAATTTTCCCCTAATACTTGTGGGGATGTATATTCTCCATGAAGTCTCCTGATATTCAACTGTCTTGTAATGCAATAAATCCTGTTTTATACAATATCTGAGGATGGATTTATTGTTTATCATTCTATTAACTGCGTCACCTTTAATTTTTTTAGACAAATAGGCCAATATTGGCTGTAATTTAGGATCTTGGCTTTGTAAATGGGGTAATTGACTCAACTCTTTTTCCACAGAATCATCAACAACAAGGGTTATTGCTGCTATATATGCCTGGTCTAGATTTACATGTTGTGGTTGGATTCTCACAGGATTCCTACTGAGAATATCTGCAACCACATTTTCTTTGCCTTTACAATATTGAATTTGGTAGTTGAATTGTTGCAGGAATAGGCTCCATCGGATCAGCCTTTCATTGTTCAAATAGCTCCTATTCAGGAACTCTAGGCTCTTGTGATCCATTATTACCACTATGTGGGATCTCACCAGGTACTGCTTAAGCTTTTGAAAGGCCCAAACCACTGCTAATGCTTCTTTTTCAGTTGTAGTATAATGTAATTCAGGCCCTCTCAGAAGATGACTAAGAAAGCAGAGTACCTGTGGTCTGTGATCTTGATCTAATTGGAATAAGATCACCCCCAGCCCATATCCACTGCTATCAGTTTGTATATAAAAGGTAGCTTCAAAGTTGGGATATCCTAATATGATTTGTTCAAGGAATTTAGTTTTAATGAGGTTCATTTCTGTGGAATGGTGCTCTGTCCATTTCCATCTAGTGTCCTTTCTAAGTAATTGGGATAGATAAATGGTGTCATAGGCAAAATTTATATAAAAGCGATGGTAAAAATTGCAGACACCAAAGAAGGATCTTAGCTGCTTTTTATTTTCTGGCTGTGGAAAGTTCCAGATTGCACTTATTTTATCAGGGTTTGGTTTTATTCCATCCACTCCCACCAGATGTCCTAGAAATGGTATTTCTTGTACAGCAATAGTGCTCTTGGATAGATTTATTTTTAAATTTTCTCCTTACATTCAGTTAAAAAGGTATTCAGATGTTGGAGATGTTCTGCTGCATTGCTTGAGGCAATGACTATATCATCAACATATGTTGTGATGACATTTTAACTTCTTCTGATAGTACTCTATCTAGACATCGGATCAAGCCTGCACTGCTATTTATAAGACCAAAGGGCATCCTTTCAAACACATATGAATGACCCTCATTTCTAAATGCAGTATACTTTTGATCCTCTGGGTGCAAATAGATTTGCCAATAACTGGCAGTCAGATCAAAGGTACTGAAAATAGTTTTACCTCTGAATCTGATTAGCAACTCTTGTATAGTGGGAGGGACATCCCTTTCTGGGATGGTTAATCGGTTTAAAAACCTTGCATCTAATCATACTCTGCCAGTGCTATCCTTCTTTCAGACAATAACCAAAGGGTTGTTATATGCAGATGAACATTTTTTATGGCATTCCATTCCACCATTTTTCTAACTTGGGCATTGACTTCAGCCCTGTATTGGTAGGGGATGGGGTATATTTTATATTGATACGGTTCCGAATTCATTAATCGGATCCAATGTACATACCCCTTAATAATGCCAGGCTTTCTGGAAAACACTTCCATGAACTTACAAAGAAGGTGAAACATTTTCCCTCCTAAATCAGGGTCTATACTCTCAATTCCTTTTAATTTATATCTCACATCCTGCTGAGTGGAGGCCTCTTGGATTGTAGCAATGCTGGCTTGATAAAATGGTATTACTCCTTCCAGGACTTCGTCTCCATTCTGACATCTTATGTGCTTGTTATAAAAATCGATCACACTCCCATGCCTATTTAAAAAATCAGATCCTAATATGACTTCATATATAAGGCCTTGCATGATCAAGAAGGCATGTTCATATGAGTGAGATCCTATTTGTAGGGTAAGCCATACTTGCTGGGTAAATAGCTTGGCCTTTTTGCCATTAGCTAATATAATAGCAGTTTGCTTCATAGGGAATTTGGAAATTTCTCATCCTCCCTTAGCATTTTATGATTACAGTGCCTCAGAGATTATTGACACCTGGCTCCCTGTGTCCACTAATGCCTTGGTTGCTATTCCTAAAATGGCCAGTTTGATCTCTGGACAGCCACCTAAAGTATAACATGCTGGCAAAGGTTCACTGTCCAGATCATCAATTGTGTCCCAACCTAAATTAATAGTTAAAATATTGTCCTTGTTCCCCAAGTTAGCAATGGGCTCCCGCAGTAGGGAACATTCCATCGAGGCCCATTTTAGTTTGTTGGATTAGCCTTTGACATTATCTTTATGGACTTTTGTGGCACCTTATGTGGAACTTTATTACTAATTCCCGAGCAACTGGCTACTGGGCTCCTATTTCTATTAATTATGGGTCTATTTTGCATTTGCTGATGGGAATTATTCCCAGGCCTACCTATGTGTGGCTTACTGGGTTTTGCTGGAAAGTGTCGGCCTAGCTGGTTGTTTCCAACTCTCATACTCGAGACTTTATAATTATAGTTCTCCTTCCTCCTAGTATAACCTTCAGCCATACATTCTGTGGCTCCTAGGGCATCTAACATGTCTGCCACTCTTTCTAGGGAGTATACATCAGCAGCTATTAGGGCCTGCTCTACCTGTTTGGGGAAGTTCCTTCTGGTTATCCTAATGATTTGGGGTTCAGATAAGGGACATGCTGTAAGCATTTTTAAAGTAGCAGCCTGACAGTGGAAGAACTGAGTATAAGTTCCTTTTCAGATAAGGGACATGCTGTAAGCATTTTTAAAGTAGCAGCCTGACTGTGGAAGAACTGAGTATAAGTTCCTTCTCTAGGGGTATATTTTTGCTGGCTAATTTTGTATTTCAAACTATCCTGTTTCTCTTCACTCCAGAATGTCTAAAGTAGCATACTCTTAAAGTCCCTATATGTTTCGGGTCTATAAAAGAGTGCACGCCACCAACTTTTTGCTGAGGCATGAAGGTGGTTGCTCGCGACTGCTAATTTTTCTCGGTCATTTAGTCGACTCAAAGAAAACAGTTCATCAAGACCATTCAAATATTCGATGGGATTTTCCCCATATTCACCCCTAAAAACTTTCACTTGTAGATATTTAGCTATGTGGCTACTCCTTCCCTCATTTATTAAACTATCTTCCTCTGTCCTTCTGGGACACTTCTCTACTATCTGCCCACTTTCTATTCCTATAGGATTATTCTCGTATATCTCAGGCCCTAAACTTTGTGGTATTCTATATGACCCACTACTTGAGGTTGCCTTAACTTGCATTTCTTTTATTTCAGTCAGCTTGTCTTCCATCGTTATTGATGGTTTAGGTCTTTTTCCTGGCAACGCAGGTATTCTTTTACTTCCTCCACTATTATTCTCTGCTGATTTTCCAGCTTTTCATTAAAGTCAAATTGATCCTTCTGGCTATTGACTTCTAATTCTATTACACTTTGTTTTAGACCTTCTATCTCTTCTTTTGTGGTCCCTGTCATTTGCTCACCTATACTTTGTACCTCTTTCTGTACTTTTTTAGCTCATGATCTGATTTACCCTGCTTTTTCCCTAGATCTTTACATTCTACTTTTAACTGTTTTTGTACAGCAGCTACCTCTAATTTTAAAGTATTAATCTCACTGCTTACACTTTCTTTGAAATTATTCTGAGCTATTTTAAGGCTTTCATTTTTGTTGATCATTTTCTAATATCCTTCTTGTACAGCTACTAACTCTTCCTTTACAACACTAAAACTTTTCTCCCAACTTTCTTGACTTGTTGTAAATTTATTGGCAAGTTCCTTATATCTTATGTCACATCTGTCATCGAACTCTTGCCATCTATTTTTTAACTCTATTTCGATATTCTCTATTTTTTTAGATTGTTGATCTATTTTAGTATCCAATCTCTGAGACTGTTGATCTATTTTAGTATCCAATCCCTGAGACTGTTGATCTAATTTCTGATTTATCTCTTGTTTCATTTCCTTCATCTCTTGTGATTGTTGATCAAATTTATTATCAAATCTTTCAAATCTCTGATTCATCTGACTAATTATAACTTGCAACCACTCTGGAGGGCCTTGATTCTCTACTTTCATTCCCTCAATAGTTAATTCTTTTTCTTGCTCCATCGTAAATTTATAATTCTGCTCTGCTCTATTTTGTTCCGCCTCCTGATTTCCTATACATCCAGAGTTAAACACCTTTATCTATCCCCATATACTTTAAAATTTCCAACCACTCTTTCTCAGCCATAATTCTCCCCATCAATCTATCTATATCTCAAGTGCCCTTAATTAACTTAACCTCCATCATCACTCTTTTTCCTTTACCTATATATGATTGATAAAGTATGAGGTCATAGTTCTATTTAAAACATTTATTTAAGAAAAAGCTATCTCTGCATATGTGTGTCCTTTTTATGCCATCATTTATCTAGTTTTTCATGCTTTTATAAAACTTAACTCTCTCTATGCTCTATTTTAATACACTAAGCAAAAGAAAAAAATTACTTATATAACATATGTGCCTATATTTATAATAGAGTTCACATCTCAAGTTATTCATATACTTATCTATCCTTCTAGAGATCTGACAGATATTGATAGCCAAAAGAATGATTAGCAATTCACAATCATGAGATAGATAAAAGAAATTCAATCATCGCACTTAAAGGATACAATGTTCCATGAACACTCAGATGATCACCCCAATTCAATCACTCTAAGCTACTACACCCCATAATAGTTTATTGCAAACACCGTTGCATTGCCCTGCTTACTTCCAAGTCTTAGGGGCTTTAATTCATCAAATACTGCCTTGCTTTTCTTTAAAGTCTTAGAGGCAACAATTATATATCAGTAAAAAATACTGCCTTGCTCTCTCTGGAGTCTTAGAGGCGAAATATTATGTATCAGAAAAAACTATGCCTTGCTCTCTCTGGAGTCTTAGAGGCGAAATCATAGCAGGCCTACTGTTAACTGCTTCATGATAAATAATAACTGATATTATAATCTGGGTTGGAGCAGTGAATGAGATAAATCAATCACCAGTGGCATGAACACATCACATCCCCAAGGCAATGACAAAAATTCTCCATCCATCATCAAAATTGTAACACAACCAACCAAACTCCAACAATCAAATATCCAATCCAACCACCAAAATCATAAATTTTCTATAACACAAACTTTTCAAATATGAACAAAATCATTATCTTACAATTCAAGGCTATTAATATTTTTATGCTTATCTAGCAGCAACTCTATATTTCACTGATAAGAAAAATATTTAAAAAACAGTGCTATTAACTTTAACACTTATTATAAGTTGTGATATCTTTATATTTTAAAAATTGAAATTAAGCTGTTTAATGGCTGTATTTATTTATCATCATCAAAAATGCAATAACAGTAATCATCATCATCTAAACATCAGGCCAAAATATTTGTATCTAATAATAAAAAAACATTTTTTTTTCAAACTATACATTTGTCATCATTATATACTACACATTTTATATATATATAATCAGTGCTCGATTTATATTAAGATAGTAAATCTTCAAACATTAATATACAGGTTTCAATCCATTCCCCCCTCCAATTTCCCAGTCAATTTTAATATAAACTGTACACTGATTATATATATGTGGAAGATGATAATATGGACCAACTGATGAGTGCTGGTTTAGCATGAAACACATATATTGGAGATCATTTATATGTTTCACATGTGTGTGTTCATGTGTATCAGTTGTATGAGATAAATTGAATAGCTGAATGGAGCTTAAAAGTTTTGGTTCAAATCTCCTATAATTGCATCTAAACTCCAGAATATAAAATATACCTGTATTTAAATAATACATATATTAATAAATGACATATTATTACCATAATAATAATATACATAATAATCATTACTTTTTTAATTATTGGAGCAAAAGGATTACTAAAATATAAAGTACCTAAAAACTAAGAGCCCGATTTAAACCTCATCTCAAGAAAGTGAAAATTTTTATAATTATTTTTATTTCTTCAGAGTTTTTCTCAAAAATATACTATAAAGCTATAATAAGCTGCATTTATTTGCCACTAATAGAGCTCCAATTCTCACAGCTCACGTTAATGAATTCATAGCTAGTCACAATATTCTCTTCATTGTCATTACACTTCATTTCATAAGTTATCTAAGAAGGAATAAAAAAGTTATATTATGAATGAGAATCAGGAGCTTTGGCAACTATTATAAGATATTGAAAAATATGATTTTACATGACTTTTATCCACATCACCTGTCAATGGAAGTGTAATAAATATTAGAGAAATTGTACCTAAAATCATATAGAATGAGACAAACAAAATCAAAAGCAATTACAGACTTATTACCCTTAATTTCTTAATGTGATGATAGAATTAAGTTTTTCATAAACAATGCTATATTATTCTATACAGAGGATAGTTAAAAAACATGCCATTTTTCTAGAAAAAATGATACCTGTAATGTTTTTTTAGTAAAGTTGAAATTAAGAACAGCAATTTTTCTTTTATCAAGAATTTATATCACAATAACTTTTGTATCTTCTTCTCTGAACGTCCAAATGTATTAAGCTTACTAAGTAGTAATTCAATTCATCTGCTTAAAATTCTAGTTAATTCTTTATCAAATTAAAATTATGATAATTTAAAAAAGTTTTATTTTAGCTAATAGTGGATTCATCCCACAAAGACAATTTCAAAATCCGAATGTTAATATTATATCAAATACTCTCCCTCACCAGCAGTAAATCATAGAAAGGCATTTCAAAAACAATTAAATTCATTTAATATTTTTTAAAAAATAAATTAAAACGATGCATTTGTAGGGTTGAACATATCTGTTGGGTTTTTAATGCTAAATATGTTGTTTATGCTACAAGTATTTTTTAAGGTGACTTCAATTTATTATTGCAAATTTATTTATTTTTTGTTTTTATGTATAGTTTTTTATTCCTTACAAAAATTATATATATATATATATGTTTATGTGAAGATTTTCACGGATTGCATATATAAAAGACATATTTTGTGGATTCATCCATGTTAAAAATTTAAATATTGTATAACAATCGGGGATTTGGAGATCGATGAAGTCTTATCATATCTGCCATACAGAGTGCCACTAGGTTATTTGAACCTAGAAAATTTATATAGTAGACAGATACATGCTGTTAACAATCCAATTTTTACATAGATATTTTATTACAATCGCCAGCCCTAGTCACTAGCTCAAGGAGTAGCAGAGGTTTAAAACATTTATTAAAATATATTTTTAATAAAAAATAATAGAAACAAAACACTAGATCACTGTCAGTACTAATAACACACAAAAATATTTTATTTATATATATATAAGTAATAGCACACAAACTTAAAATAAATTACTATAAAAAATTATGCTCTGTTTCATTTCATTATTATTATTTTATTTGTTTTTAACTTTAATTTTTAATCTTAGAATGTCGAGCATAGACAGGCCACCCAGACAACGCCCTTAAAAGATCTTTAAGGCACTTGACTCCAGGCTAAAGGTCTGCAACCATGCCAACACTCGCTTCCAGATATATATCCACAACCAATGCAATGTGAACATGTTAGCATCAAACCATGCTGACAGGAATGTGCATCTGACAGTGTGATATTATTTGAGAAAACATGACCTTCGTCCAGTACAGGAATGTACGTCTGTCTGGTAAATGAATCATACATGTAATATAATAAAGAGAATAACACTTCATATGGATGGAAGAGCAGTCTATCTTGCTGGCTTATCGTCCCAATCCATAGAGCTTGAATGGGTCAATGGTGCAGGAAATACGTCTGCGTCCATTGCAATGCTATGACTACCTCTTTGGGGTCATGCATTCAGTTGGACTCATTGCCCTTATGTGCTAACACACTTCACATTACATTGATGTAAATGTCCATATATCTCCCCACCAGCATTGCCACAACTATGAAACAAATAGTCCAAAGTCAAAACCCTAATTCAAATGAGGCTAAGCAGCTACCCCACGCAACTTACATTTATGTCAATTTATCAATTTAATTCTAAAAAAAATCTTTAGTTTAAGGGTTTAAAATCATTTTAAGATGACACATTATATTTAACTTATTTTTACTACAAATACTATTTGACCTATTTTTACTTTCTTTTAAATTCAATAATGCACAAATAACGATATGTATTTTTATCTTTAAATTTAAGTTTGCAATCGCAAACCCCTACCCTATTACAAACAGATCTTATTAAGCATGAATAAAAAAAATACAATACATATTTTAATAGATTACATTTTAAACATTAGCTATTACTTTTAACATTGCAAGATTAAAAAAATAAAAAATAAAGTTTAGTTTTGCTCCAGAAAGAAAGTCTATAGTTCATTTTAAAGACAAATAGAATTTGAAGATTATAAATTTAAGAAAGTTTATATTTCATTTTATCATTTATAAATCTGTACCTTCCTTTGTCTGTGTTCATTCTTTCACAATGAATATCTAATTTATGCAAGGGCCCTTTTATTGTGGACAATGATGATTTATGAAGTTTGATGAGGATTTCTGCATATGGCACCAGTGGTTCGATCCTGAGATCCGTGAAGATGAAGGCTGCCTTCGGCCAGCCAAACCGAAGGAAGCATGATGAAACTGATTACATTCTTGGTGACGGCGATAATAACTTTAAAAATTTTTATTTTTACTTTCAGAAAATACAAATGAATTGAAAACTTTAATTTTCTAATTCTCTAATTCCTTATTTCTTTTGGATTTTTCTTTTTATAGTCCTCAGGCACCTTATCTCTGGAATGCACAGATCCATCAAACATATTCCATATCTATATTTCATTGGTTCATTGAGTTTGTGGCCAAGTAGATTTTGGGTTTGTGGCTATGTGGATTTTTCCACTGAGATCTGTGTCTATATCTTTGAGTGGGAAAGAAAGGTCTTTTGTTTGTTTTTCAATTCTTATCTATTTCATAATCATCTTTTTACAGATCATTTTGCCATAAGGATCTGTTTGTAATTTTTATTTCTTTTTTCTTTTTTAATATTAAAAACTCTCTTCATTATTTTGTTTTTTTAAATTAAAAGGTTTTTATTATATTTTATTTAAAGATTAGAATCTTTGCTTCAATTCTATAATTTTGTAAAGCTTATTTTATTTCAATATTTAAATTTAATTTATTAATAACTCATTATTTGTGCATTTTGAACATCTGTGCTTTTAATTCATTATTAGATATTTACAAAAATATGTAACGTATATATATCCCATTACAATTGATATACTGACATTTTGACTTGATCACACAAGTCATCCACTGGGTGATAAAAGTAGAAAGATGGTTGTAGAGGCGCTACAATCACTGATTTGAAAAAAAAACATTAATGTTCCACCAATAGCAAATATATATATATATATGTCCACAGATGGCGTATATATATATATATATATATATTGTGCCCTTTTCTATAGGTCAGTAATAGTTCATAACAGTCAATTACTAAAAATTTTAAATTTTGGAATATGTTCTTTTAATACATTAATTATATTAAGTCAATTATATCTTTAAAGTGCAATTTGAAGCTAAAGAGAATACATAGTGTATAAAATCATTTAAAAATAGTTATATAAAGCTTAAAATATTGTTTCATATGGATGTAAAAGCTGGCCATATTAAATAAAACAGCTATAAATAATTAAAAGTATATTTAAAATTCGATTTTAATAGTTTAAAACTGATAAGTTAATAAATACAGTGTTTAAATTTATAATCATATTTAATAGTCAAAATTAATATAATATATTTTAAAAATAAACTTTATGATGGTGAGAATTGCATTTAATTCTATATTTTCTAAATTGTTTTTCCAAATTTTATAATTATTTTATATAATATAATAAGTGTATTAATTTTATTAGTCTAGGCAGAGAAATAGATTGAAAATTGTCTGTCAAAGTCATTGATCATGTGACTTGTATATTACATACGTTCACACACATGCTTGTTTGAAATAATAACAAAGTTTAAAATATTTTAAAAGTTATATTATAGAATTGGATAGAATTATTGCCTATCATAAAAGTAAATAGTATTAAACATTAAGTTAACTATCGTATGTAATGTTTTAAGTAATGTAATAAAGACGAATACAGATATAATAAAAATTAAATATTTTGTTTAAATAAAAATAGATAAATGGAATAGGTTATTAAAGTTATTTTAAAAGTTATTTTAAATGTTTAAATAGTTTTAATAAAATAATAATTTATTTAAAAGTAATATTTTAAATAATATTTTTTAAATTTTATTACGTCATAATTTCTAATTTTGAAATTCAATTCTACTTGAAATTGAAAATATGTAAATTTGTTCTCAAGCTAAAGTAAGAATTAACCAATAGGAATAGGTATTCTTACAGACTATAAATATGAATTGCATGAGAGTATAGGAGGAGATTAATAATGTATTGAAACTAGAGAAAGGTAAATTATAACTATCAAAGAGATAGTATTTATTTTTAAAATTTTTTTATTTTAGTCAATTTTTTTTTAGTACTTTCTTATAACTTTATCTGCAAAAAATTAATTAATAATTTTAAAAGTATTTTTTGCAAAAGAGAGTTTTAAAATATAATAATTTAGAAACTTCGTGGAAATGATTTTCTAATTTTTAAAGTACTTACCAGTCGTGTTTTATCTAAAAAAATTTAACCTAAGCTTCGCAATAAAAAATGGATATACTACGAAATAAAATGGATATAAGTTGTAATGCTGAAAAAATATTTGAAATATTTATTGATACAGCTTTATTAATATTTCACCAAAGAACTGTTTTGGTATATAAAAACCACAGCTCAGACATTATACGAGTCTAAAAAATGTATTGAAACGTATTATTTATAAGTCTATCTAAGATTTATTTTAAAATGGTGATAAGACAGTTATGTCTCATGAATTATTTTATAGAATATTATGTTCAAAGGAGTAAAGTTTTATATACTTTCTGAAGGTGGCATTTTTTTAAAAGTGTTTCCAAGAATTAAAGAAAGAGCCCAGGAAAATATGTAACAGAAGCGTTTTTGATATTAAAATATCCGTTCTTCGAATTATTTAAAATGTATTTAGAAAAGATTTGTTCAAAAGTACTTGAAGTTTTTTTTATTTTAAAAGAGATTTATAAAAATACCAAACGAAAGTTTAAATGTATCAAGAAGGAAACATATATAAAAAAAGTGAACACATAGTTGAATAAAAGATGGATCCATGGAAATACAAATAGTACTTAAAAGTTTATCGAATATTTTAAAAGTTAAATTAGATGGATTGATGCATTGGATATGCAGAGAATATTGGTAGAGAAGATTAAGAAGCTTCACGGGATTAATTAATATTATGATTTAATAATTATCGTCCTAAATACTAAAACCAATGATTATTTTCTATAAATTTTACTAAATGGATTAATAATTATTTTTATTTTAAACTTTAACGTACTTGGAGGAGAACATTTTTTGAAAAACTCTAGAGAAAATAATAAGCATTTTGGACTTATCAGGAACTATCGTCAAGAAAATATGTAATTATAGTTTTGATTCCTTTTATTTTGTTAACCTAGTTTAAATCTAAATTTTTATATAAGATTAGAAAAAACATAAAAACATTAATTTATTAATATTAAAATTTTATAATATAACAATCTAATAATTTAGCTAAAAATATTTTAATATAAAGTGTATAAGTGTGAATTTTTTTTATATCTGCAATGCTCAAGTGGATAAAGGAAGCCTACTGAACACGATGACTAGATAAAGGTTATTGGTAATAATAATAACTATTGATAATTTATAATGTATATTTTTTGTTTTCTTTAGATCATCCATAAATTGGAAGAATGAAGTGTAAAAGTTTTTTACTTATATGTACCACATTTCATACAACATTTTAAAAAACATTATGAGATAGGATTGATTTGAAAATATGCATACGAGATTATTATTTTTTTTATATTAGTGATATAATCCAACATAACAAATAATTATGTGATTCTTTTAAAATTTTCATGTTATGGGATATTCAAATATTGTCTAAGTAGATTGTATATGATTAGACATATAGAATAATGAAGTAAGCAGACTTTTCTTATGGAATCGTAAGATTGTTTAACTATTAATGAATTTTATTTATTGTTTTGTAAATGCAGATAGTTATTTATCTATGTAAGATGTGGAAAATCTTGAGAAATAATGTTGAGATAGTGGCTTGAAAGTACTTAGTGAACAGGAAACCAAGATGATGTTTTAAGAAATAGGATGTTATAAGGAATAGAAATAATATTTAGTCTTTATGTGAATATCAGCATAGTTAACAAAGCCCTATGACTGATACACATTTTATTTGGACAGTGTTTATATTTCTTTAAATATTTGATGTTCTAATAAAGCTGAAGAAATAGCTTTAACATTGTCCCTGTACTAGAGGATATTAGGCAGGTAAATGTCATACCTCTTCGCACGGTACCATGATTTTGAGATATGTTAAGAGTAATACTCTAGCTTTCTTCCTTAATCCTATGCATCTGTTTTTGCTATCTTTATTTCATGTAACTGCATCATTCAGTAAGATATGTTTAAGAGAAATGATAAATAATTTACAACTTATGTTATGCTATCGTTTTGTATAAGATTGGTTTATTTGCTTAGAAGGAATAGGACGTTATAACTTAAAATTGAAGATCCAAAGTATCCTAAGGAAAGAAAAGAATCATAGAATATATTTTGAATTTTATTTCGGAAATGAAATATAAAATTTTTTAAATAGGGTATCTAAACAAAGATATTTTTCTTTAAAGTGATAATAATTTTAAATGCTTTAGTATTATTTTTTTTAAGAGAAAAATAAGTATTGCATATTTTTAAAATACAATAGTACAAAGTAAATTATGTAAATGATATGCATAGTATATTTTTTTGTTTATTGATTAACAGAAATATATTAATGATTACACTTATATCATACTAAAGTAGGGCTTAAAGAAGAATATATTATGATTAGTAAACATTGTGTGATAAAAGACTAAAATCTAGTACTGAATTTTGGATAATATTTTGTGTAACATCTTTGACTTTGCAAGATGAAATTATTTTTTAATATTTTGAGAAATCCATACTCATTATAAAATTTTGTTTTCTATAGAATGTTTTTCTAAGTATGAATTTTTTAAAATAAGATAGTTTAATAATATTAAGGATAAAATGCTGTTGTTAATAAAGTAGATAAATATATTTGTAATAAGTTAACCATAATGAGAAACCCAATAGTAACATTTTTTTAAATTTTGTTCTAAATCTAAATAAAGACATGATTGAAATATAAATTATTTTTTTATAACCCGGTAGATCAAACTGTAAAGTAAAAAAAGTTAAGGATATCCACTGTAAATAGTGTAAATAAATTGATTATTTATTTGTTGTTAGTAATAAACTTTGTTAAATTTTGTTATTTAAAAAATTTTGTGAGCGAGTTATTTATTTCTCCACATCGCTGCATGAAAACACGATATATGCATAATAATTGAAACAAATATATAATTTTGCACAAAAGATAAATAGAGAATTATTTTAAGAATTTTAAATATTTTGTTGGTATTCATTATAATTAAATAATCATAATCTTACATTATTTTATTGGTCATAAATCAGTTATCACAATATTATATCAAATTATATGCTATCAGTTGCCACACATATTTTGTTTATCAGATTATTAATATGCTACCACATATTTATTATATCATTACATGAAGATATAAGATCATATTATATTATTTCATTATTTTATTATGGTAATAAAATTATAGTAAAAAGAAAAGATATACAGAATTAGTTAAACAGTGAAGAATATTATTACTGTTATTTATTATTATTAGTTTCAGTGTAGTAGATTATGACATAAAATCCCTTCTCATATTTTACTACCGTATTTTTAAATTAACTTAGAATAAACTTTATGAACCTGAGATTATTTTATTTGAGCTAGATTATTATTAAATAGAAGATTAAGATTTAATTATTAGTTTAGTCTTAGTGAGTAGAAGTTATTAAAGTCGTAAGAATACTATGAGTTTGTTATTTGAAATAGTAATAAAGGGTGGATAGTGTTCTTATGCCATTGAGGTAGTATCCTGTGGGATATTGGCTCAATGTAATCTATCTTGTCACCTGTATTTTCACTTCAAGTCTCATGAAAATATTAAATATTTATTTAATTTATTTTTATAAACTGAACCTTATTCGTATTTTGAGCTAGTGAAATATTTTAATTCTAATGCAGAATATTTTAGTTATTAATTATTAACTGAGATAGAACCCGTTTTATTTTATATCATATACTATTATCTGGAAGTGAAGATGCATGAGAGCAAGGTCAGAATATATATATATATATATGTAATTTTCAAATATATATATATATATTAATAAACTTAATTTATTATATATATATGCAATTTTCAAATCTATATCTATATATATATATATATTAATAAACTTAATTTATTATATATATGTGGGTACTTTTGTAGTAGCTGTATGATGAAAGATTGCCATTCATGTTTGTGTTAGTTATCCATTTTTTGGGGCCTCAAATATTAGTTCATATTTTCTCAAAAATATTTTACTGAATATGTGGTACTTATTAAAATTAAACAATATGAAGAAAATGAATTATAAGTTACTGTTACCTTTAAAAATATTACTAAATGGATTATAAATTCCATTTCACAACATATAATTAATATTTTTTTTACGTATATGATAGCATGTGAATGTAAACATGTTACTAATATTGTTATCATTATTTGGCTACATTTTATTACGTTAGGTGTAATATTTTTTGCGCTTTTACATTAGTTTTTTTTTTGTGGAAATGATAAAATTTGGGATCTTCCAATGACAGAAGAAACAAAAAGCACCAGGGAACTGTGAGACAACACATTAATTCCTCTTTAGAAAAATTTATGTTGCATCAACTGTATAAAGATGAAGATGCATTTGTCATGATGATGGATGCTATTAGGGATTTTTGCCCACTAACTTGAAGAACCCACATTTGTAACACATGTTTGCTATACTTTCTTTGAACAGCTTTATTTATTATTTATATTAAATTTCCTTTTAATTACAATCAGTAGTAGTTTTGTATATTTTAATTTTTTAAAAAAATCATATTAAAAAAAAAATTAAATACATAGCTTATAGTCAGCCATATTTTTTGCAAGATTCATTTGAAGCCCCTCTAAATGAATAATTAAAACAAACATATGTGGCAAGCTTCCACGTACATCATCTACAAAAGTACTTATATATATATATATAATGTAAATTATAAATATTGCTTGAGATAGAATGGTGGATGAGTAGTCTAAAAATACTGAGTTCCAATCCATCTACAACACACTCATATATATATATAATTATAAATTGCGATCATCTAATTGGATATTATATTAAATTACATCACTACAACCATCACACGTAATCAGACCAATAGAATATCATAAATACATTATATTAAGGCAATACATAATCAACTAATTGTATTAATATCTTGACAACATATTACTGATAGTCGATTGGTTTGTTTAAATATAAAGATCATGGTTATGTTTTATATAATTAGATATATTACTACAGTAACTACATTAAAATGTTCTTTTTTTTACCTAATTTCTTGTAGGGAAAGATGTTAGAAAAATTCCACGGGATGTTTTTGTTAAAAAATTTAAATATATGATGACCAAATAATAAGCTCAATCAATTTATCTTTCATTTGCTTCTTGTGATATTATAAACATCATATCCTCATTAGATATATAAAATAAATAAACAATATAAGATATTTAATACCTATTACATGATAAACTTCAACAAAGTTTTTATGGGGGAGACAAAACCTGTTTTATGTTATAAAAATTATCTCAAAAACTTTCCAAAGAAATCAATATTGATTCTTTCCTTAGAAAGATATGGCAGAGAATAGATATACTTGGGATCTCTAATAAGATATGGAATTGAAGTTTTTATAAATAAAGTTTGCTGCAGAAGAGATATATCAAGTAAACAGAATGATAGATGAGTATTGCTGTAGAATAAACAAAATGATGGATCAGTATGTTCTATATGTGGGTATCTGTATGTTTCATAAATTGTTTTGTATATAGATTACACAATCCATCTTTAGTATAGTAGTAATAGAAGCAGTAGCAATAGTAGTTATAGTATTTTGTCTTTATTCTTTTTTGGAGTTGGAATGACCATACCCCTTTGCTTGAGTAACAACATCTGCTGCTGAATTACATACATTTAATACACAAATTTTTAAAAGAATATATATATATATAATTATGCAATTTCAATATAATTTCTAATGAAGTTTATTGATGATGATGATGATAATAATAATTTAGGTTAAACGCATAAGAGGTGGTAAACTAAGAACTGCCTAAAATGGAATTCTTATAGAAAGAGAAAATTAAAATGGACGTTTAATAAAGATATCTCTATAACAATATCATAATCATAGCATATGAAAAGTCATATCGGATAGTAAACCAAAATCTTTTTTGAATTAAAAAAAAAGCGTTCATTAATTTTCTTTTTCAAATGGATCCATCCTTTGATAAACATTACGTAAAATATCTCTTTTATTTCTAAGTAATTCGTTATAATATCTATAAAATATGATCTAGTTAAAATTAGATTTATTTAAAATAAATATTTTTTTAAATTTTTTTATTAAAAGCAATAAAAGTAAGGTTTTCTATGTGATATTTAAAAGTCAAATCGTCTAAAATTAGTTTAGCTATTTAATTTTAAAAGATAATATTCTATCTACATAAAATTAAAAAGTTAAACTGATTTTAGACGATATTTTACGTAGCACAATCCACAAATTGTTTTTTTTTATTATTATTAAAAAAAAAGTTATTTATTGTCTAGCGTTGGTGGCCGAGTGGTTAGCACAACTGCCTTACAAGCAGTTGACTCGAGGTTCGTTTCCCGGCCGACGCTTTGACACATTAAACACAAAAAAGTTATTTATTTGAAGTTTATATAAATCGCAAATCAGTTCAATTTTGAATACATCTGACTGATTGTTTATGATTCCATAATTTTGTATATATTTCTTGGAATGCTAAATTTTTGCAGCTTAAAAAATAGCATTTTATATATATAAAAAGATTTAATAAAATGATTTCCTACTTTGAACTACGGATGAAATGTCTACTAACCATAAGTCATTAATATGTAAGGGATTCGAAATCAGAACTTCACACGATTCTCAACCCTTCACTCCATCTCATATTGCTGACCCACCTGATCACACACATGTTGAAAAAATAATCACCAATATATGTATTTCGTGCTAAACCAGCACTTATCAACATGCGCACACACACATGTTATTTTCAGTTTTGTCAACATAACATTACTAGATTAATTTCACTAACCTATCACTTTTAGGCTGTGATATAAATGTAAAACGACACATATTTATGGCGTCAGATATATATATAATTTAGAAAAGATTTAATCAGTAAAATTATTTACATATCAAATGAAAACATATCCTTTATATATAGCTTTAAATCTGTACTAAAAAAGGAGCTTATATCTACCCATTTTTAAAAAACCACATGAATGGACAACTATAAATTAAATATATATAAATATTAATAAATACAGTGCTTTCCAGTATTTAAAATGTAATTTTAGGATTTTATAACTTAACATAATGTATTGCACTTTTTCACTATCCAAAAATCCAAAATAATGTAGCCTCATTATATATATATATATATGAAAAACAAAAACAAGTTATTCACGTAACTTGCTATCACTTGTTATTTATGTTCAACAAATGGCGTTTTACCAAAACCACCGAACAAGTGTAAAATTTGTTTACATAAACGAAAAAAGAGTCAGAATTAACTATCTCTTTCATTTGCTCACCCCCAGATAAGCTGATTTCAAGCTGGTTTGCTCTCATCAGTGAGGGATAGAGTATAGAAACTAAATCTAAACACTGACTCTCAAGTGTTTATGCAAAACGTTTCTATCAGTTTGCAAGCATGAATTTTTCAGACCGGTAAAGTCTTCAAACTCAGCCTAGCAAGCCAGATATTTATATGGGTCTGATCTCAGTTCAGTATCACCACATAATCAAAGTCTCTGCAATATATATCATTGCAAGAAAACTTTAAAGGTACATTTATGAAAAACAAAAACAAGTTATTCATGTAACTTGCTATCACTTGTTATTTATGTTCAACAAATGGCGTTTTACCAAAACCACCGAACAAGTGTAAAATTTGTTTACATAAACGAAAAGAGTCAGAATTAACTACCTCTTTCATTTTCTCACCCCCAGAGCAGCTGATTTCAAGCTGGTTTGCTCTCATCAGCGAGGGATAGAGTATAGAAACTAGATCTAAACACTGACTCTCAAGTGTTTATGCAAAACGTTTCTATCAGTTTGCAAGCGTAAAACGCCATTTGTTGAACATAAATAACAAGTGATAGCAAGTTACGTGAATAACTTGTTTTTGTTTTTCATAAATGTACCTTTAAAGTTTTCTTGCAATGATATATATTGCAGAGACTTTGATTATATGGTGATACTGAACTGAGATCAGACCCATATAAATATCTGGCTTGCTAGGCTGAGTTTGAAGACTTTACCGGTCTGAATTTCATGCTTGCAAACTGATAGAAACGTTTTGCATAAACACTTGAGAGTCAGTGTTTAGATCTAGTTTCTATACTCTATCCCTCACTGATGAGAGCAAACCAGCTTGAAATCAGCTGATCTGGGGGTGAGCAAATGAAAGAGGTAGTTAATTCTGACTCTTTTTTCGTTTATGTAAACAAATTTTACATTTGTTCGGTGGTTTTGGTAAAACGCCATTTGTTGAATATATATATATAATCATCATCATCAACAACCATTATCAATCCACTGCAGGATGAAGGTCTCTCCAAGTTCAATCCATCTTTTCCTATCTTTAGCTTCTCTTCTCCACATCACCCCTGCACACTTTTTTATTTCATCCATCCATCTCACTTGTGGTCTCTTTCTGGGTCATATATATATGAAACATTCAGTATAAGGAATTGAAATGCTGCCTTATTAGAATATATATTAAATAGTTCCATACTTAACTTTACTAGAAGGCGTTACTAGATAATAAATCTAGACTTCAATTTGGGAATCATGGATGAATGGGAGAAAAAAATGATAAATGAAGCAAAGAAAAGAAAGAGATTGATAAAGAAATTAACAGTGTTTTCATATAATAAATATGATGTAGCTAGAATTTTATGGGAGTTGCAGTAACAGAGTTAACATATGGCAATGATGCGTTATGTGTTAGTAAAGGGGTATTAGATTACTTAGAAAAAGTACAAAAGGAAGTGTGAACACATGCATTAGATGCAGATGTGTGGACAGCAAATGAGGCAATTCAAGGAGAAATGGGATGATCAAGTTTTTATATAAGAGATACAAAAAGCAATGTGAAAATATTCGGTAGATTGCAGTTCATGGATAATAAAAGAATAGCCAAAATAATATTTAATTGGGTTATGAGCAAAGGGCAGGCAACAAGATGGGTGAGAAAGATGATGCAGTATACAGAAGATTTGGATAACAAATTTATATTAGTATACTTATACAAAAGAAGAAATGATTGTGTTAGGCAGATTGTTAAGTGTTATAGTGGTAAGGAATGAGATAGAAGAATAGATGCACTAATAAAGAATAGGGAGTTGGAGAGATGGAGAACTAGTATGAAGAGTGTAAAGAGTTTAAATATATATAGAAGTAAACAGAACATTGGCTGCAAGTTAATTTATGATAATAGTAAGAAAAATAGTTTATTGTTTAAGGCTCAAACGGGATCTTTAACAACAAAAGAATATATGTGTAAATGGAAAAAATTGAGTGATTTAGTCTGCAAGTTGTGTAAGGAAGACATATAAAATATTAGGCATCTGTTAATTCAATGTAAATGCTTGAAAGTAGAAAGGATACAAATAATGAAGTTATGGAAGAATAAATATGAACAAAATGATTATACAGAAAGTGGGTTATTGATTTTTATGCTGGGTTTGGGAAAAGATAAGGGGGATTTAGATATGAAGGCCATGGAGTGGGCAAAGATTGTTGTGGAAGTGGGATGGAACAGATTATGGGAAAAATTAGGGTGGTGAATAGAAAGGGGAGGTAAAGTGGCTAATAGGTTTCTCTGGGCATAGTTGCTGAGAGATTCCTGACTCCATATAAGGAGAAGTCACAGTGCATTACATCACTTCTTTCCAATAACCAATTGTTATTTAATATTGATAATTAATATAAGAAAATACCAAAGAAAGAAATTAAGTTTACTAATAAAGTTATAATTACACAAAAATGTTTCAAAGCTATAAATTATAAAATGAAACTATTCCGACTAATAATAAATCTTAAAAAAAGAAAAGATTACCCACCATGAGTTGCATTTGGACACCTCTTAATTTTGCATAACAATATTTTTATTATTTTATAATTCAAGTAATAAAAGAAACAAAAATAATATCTTATTAAATAAAATAATTTATTAAAAAAAATAACAATAACTACTCTGTAATAGTTACCAGTATCTAAGGTAATACACCAAAATCAACAAACACATGTATGATCAACAATATGAGACATTTTCAAAACCATCCATGCTATCCTTATTTCAATACCTAATACCACAGTAACCTATTTACACCAAGTGCCACAAAATTAAGCAATGGATGAAATTTTATATTACATGTTGACTTAACTCTCTACTACAATATTCTAGAAAATGGCTGGCATAAAATAACTATCTGAAAACAAATATAAAAAATATAAATATTAACTCTTCATCATTTCTTGTATTATTTATAAAGACATAAACATCACCTATGCATAAGATAGTATTTATTATAAAATTGAAATCATTATAAAATGAAGCCATAGAAATTTATAATTGAAACTAACAAATAATATCAAGCTAAACATATCAATAATATCTCAATTGATAATACATACAGTATCAGTCAAATCACACACATATATAAATTAAATATTCATTACCATTTAAACAATCATTACATAAAATTATAAATATAATTAAATAACACAGATTATATATTTTATAATCTATATTAGTATGTGATGTCTATAAATTAAAGTAAATTATCATTTATTACATATGTATTATTTTTGAACATTATATTTAAAATGTTTTGAAAATATTATTTGCATATAGTTAGTGATCGATGCAATATTTAAGAATTGACAATAATACCAGCATAGTATTTATGTAAAAACCAATTTACTATAAATAAAAAATATTTAATAAAGATTTATAAGATGTTTTGTAATGAAAAATGCTAATATTATCCAAATTTAAGCTAAAGCAGATGATCCTGGATAGGTCTAAATGAAGATGTAGAAAAAAATCATGATTTTTTAGCAGGTGATGATTATTCTCTTATTCTTCTCCTTCACTTTCTTTGCATATCTTCATATAATTATATATATTGCTTATAACACTCTATTCATATACATGTTAATGCAACAATTTTTCTTAAAAACTTCTTTATTTTCTTATGGTTTTGACTGTCCAGCAGTCTTCATCAGAGCTCTATCTTCTTCACTGCCTTAATTAATAACAGATGGAAATTAATATTAAAATTAGAGTTTAATTAAGGCAGTGAAGAAAATAGAGCTCTGATGAAGACTGCTGGACAGTCAAAACCGTAAGAAAATAAATAAGTTTTTAAGAAAAATTGTTGCATTAATGTGTATATGAATAGAGTGTTATAAGCAATATATATATATTGTAACGATCCGGAGAAAGCGACTTAACGTAATCTGCACTACGGGGCGCCATCTAGGCATTTGAACCTAGAAAAATTTATAAAGTAGGCAGATACGTAAGTCAAAAAAAAAAAAAAAATTTTTTTTTTTTTTTTTTAAATTTTGATTCCGGTCGTTAACCCATGTCACTAGCTCAGTGGAATAGCAGAGATTTAATAAGATAATCTAAGAGTATATATAAAAAAAGGAATAAAATAAGCTACTGCCAGTAATTAACATACAAACATTTATTTATGCACATATATATAAGATTTAAAATTATTTTAGTATTAGTTTTACATTTTAATTTTTAACATTCTTTTTAACTTTGATTTTTGACTTTAATTTACATTTAATTACTATTATATTCTAATTTTACATTTTAATTAAGTTCGCACAGATAAATTTAGGAAAGCTTGTTTATAATGTTGAATATAGATCGGTTACATAGATTTCACGGTCAAAAACATTTCAAAGTAAACATAAACGATCAAAATACAAAATTATTGATTACTGACAATTGCGGAGGGAAATTTCTACGTAACCCAATAGTATTCATCATAAGATACTTGCATTGTCACCAATAACTTAAAAGACATCCGAATAAATACATTTTAGATACTCACCGTAAGGTATCATTATTTATCGGATGTATATATATTTTGATCAAATATGAAAACGCAAAACATAGTTAACCGATAAACAATCCATGCAAGCGTCTATAAACAACTTAAGTTTAATGCATTTTTATTTAGAATCGAGTATGAATAGACCACATAAATTTGCTTTTGAAAATAAACATTCTATCCCTATTTAACCTTAGGTTAAAATTCGTAGTCAAACTGGCATCAATCCATCTGATACATCGATGTATTCAATGTAATACGAAATACGGCAGCACCAAAAGAATTAAGAAAAGACATTGACTCTCAATCAGATAGGAATATTACATCTATCTAACGAGAAGAACAATAAAAAAAAACTCCATAGAAAGGAACTGCGTTCTCCGTCTTATAATTCCTTCCATAGGCAAACGGGTGAGTGCGGCGTATATATAAACGATTCTGCCTGTGGCGAATCTCCGATTACATCTACTAACTACATCAATATATCCAATCCATTGACCCAATCTAACAACGACATAAATAACCCAAGATTACCCTCCCCTAATATAACTTTACAAATCTATACAGCCATTCACGCCCGACTTAAGTTTAACATTTTTATAATTAATTTAACGGAAAACAACAATCATAATAAAACTTAAAGAACAAAAAATAAATAAATGGAAATGATTTTACAAAATAAATAAGAAAAAAAATACATCAAATAACATTATTAATGAAGAATTTAGTTTGGTCAGATAGGATTCTATTGCATTATTTACTAAAAAGTTTTAAAATTTAGAGTTCTTATTGTTTCAAGTGAATATATAAGTTCTTACGATTTTAAAACGTCCAACTTTATCCGTTGCTTGCCATGAACGTAAATTCCCACGCCGTCCTAAAATTGGTATCCATTTAGCCGTTGTTTTATTTATTCATTCGGAGGTTTTTTAATTTAGTTGGTCCTCAATGTCGGAAACGATAGTTCATTTCTCCCTTCTTTAACAGCTGAAAGAATTGACCGTGCGTCTGTCAATTCCTCCAACTCCGGACTACTACATATAGTCACATCGTAATAATCAATTTCCAGTCACTGATTAATAATTTCCAAATTTTCCTTTTATATTAATGTGAAGGATTGAATTTACATTACGTCACCGATGCGATGGTCCTTTCACTGCGGTCCGATTCCATAGGGATTTCTTCTTATTTGCTAACAGTTTCTATTGTTTTCCTATCTGACCGGTATTTTTACATTTAAATGCCCAAGGCTGGTTTACATTTGACTAATTAAATTTATCATTTCCATTTCTGATTAATTAACCTGTTTTCCAAATCAAAGATATATTTAAAGATAAATTTAAAGATATAATTTTATCTCCAAATCTTTTTAAGTTTTTGTTTTTAAAATACCTTTTCTATTTTTAATACAGTTTTATTTTAATAATTTTTTATATCTGTGCGATTTAATATATAAGAGTTTAAGATGATATTTAATTTCAATTTTTAATTCTAAAAGAAAATTTTTAAATGCGAACTTTTTAATTTACTTTCATGTTTAATAAATAAAAAACAACAACAATGTAACGAACGTCTGTGCTCGTTACAATATATATATATAATCAGATGATGATTATTAAGTAATTATATTTATGATAAATGAAAACATGAAGAAATAGATTATCCATTTGAGTCTTGAATCCCAAATTCTTGGATAAGAATAATCATTTATGAGTTCATTTTGAGAGATTAAAATCCAATTTTTTTTTTTTTAAATTTAGCAGCTGACATCTGGTTTATATGATCAAAGCAGTTTTTTTGATAATAAATCATCCTTGGCTACTTACCAATAGAACAGTAAATAATGTTTCAGTTTCTATTTAAAACTACATTTAACAAATAATTGACAATTCCTTAAAATTACTATTTTATATTAAACATCATTGAATAAAATCTTTTTATTTATAAAAAGACTATATAATATCTTTCAAATAATAATAATAATAATAATAATAATAATAATAATAATAATAATAATAATAATAATAATAATAATAATAATAACAACAACAACAACAACAACTCTTCATTATTTGAAAATATTAATGATGTCACACTTTTAAATTAATAAAAAAATTTCTATACATTTACTTAATTTATACATTAAATATATTCCAAATAAATATATTATATATACAAGATATTAATCCCATTAGTTCAGTAATATTATAATAACCCAATTTAATTTTTTTTTTCAATTTTAGTATAACTTTAAATATAGCATTTCCAAAGGTTATCAAAATGGTGATTATTGGTAAGACCTGATAAAACATGTTTCTAAATTATAAAAACCATGACCAACTTTAAAATCAAGTAAAAACACTCATTAAGTAATTTAGATTATCAATCCCACATTATACAGACATATAATTTATGGTTGAATATCTCATAATAAAATAAATTGTTCATAACATAGCAATAATTTTGATGAATTGTATTCATTTTAAAATATATTAGGACCAACTTTTACTTCTAAAAAACATTTACATTTGTATGTATGTATTTGTTTGTGAGCATAACTGTGATATAAAACTGTTTTCTAGAAAATAAAAATATAGTTAAGAAAAGCCGTAAAGATAATAAATAGGCACATAAAATATGAGATTAGTTAATTTAGCAATTTTAAACTTGTTGATTTTAGTAAAATTAATAAGAATATATAATTCAGTGTAAAAACAAATATAAATAAGTGTTGGGATAATATTCTTATTTAAAATAATTCTTTTATATAAATTTCATAATAAATATAGATGATTTATCACACTTAAGACAACAAGGAGAATGATATTATCTGGAATAAAGCTGTTGCCAAGCAGACCTAGTAAAAATTTCAAATACTAAGTACAATTGAGTAAAATGCATCACATGCTAAGCATGATATAAACAAGTGTTGATGAAGTACAGTGTCTTTTCTTTTCTTTTCTTTTGTTCATTCATTTGAAAAAAATAATTTTGTCATTTTAATTTTTTATTATGCTGTTTTAAAGCCATAATGCCCAGCTGAAAGGACATCCTTGAATGTTCACCTTCCAGGGAAATGAATATGGATCTCTTGATCATCATTATCAACATTAAAAGAATTTTCCAATAATAATTTAAGTTGCTATAGGATATCTGTAGTTGATAAAATTTTTAAGGAAGAAATTTTACCAATTGAAATTTTTTTTATAAAACCATGGAATTATTTGATGACATCGATGTTTTAAAACTACAGAAGGATTCACTTGCTATGCTTAGTTGGACTGGATTTTATTGTATTTATCAATTGTCTTCAAAACCATTATTCAAACCCATCTGAAAAATTGTTGATGTAATATAATGGTTGTGTTTAATGACTTTGAAAAAGAAACCTGAAAACTGTGGGAATTATAAAATGATACAATATTCCTGCCTTCTCTAATTTCAATTAAAAAGAAAATGTAATTGCCTAAGAAATTGTCAACTTAATTACTCTCTTAATTGATTATTTTAAGAAAATTTGTTGTAAACAATATTGTTATTATTTTAACAAAAACACTGTGCCATAAATGGATTTATGAAACTAAAAATATTATCTTTGCTTTATCTCAACTAGGAAACAAATTCTTTAAAATGGATAATAAAAATATTTTTATATCTGCTATAACAAATCTCAAAGATGTAAAATATGCAAATCAAGCTTATCTGAAAAAAATATTAATATTAACTCTTTGAGAAAGAGTAAAAAATGTACACATTGACATGAATTAAAATTTTTCATTAACATTTGTGCATGATAATTATATATATATATATATATATATATATATATATAATTATCATGCACAAATGTTAATGAAATAATTTCAACCAAGTGTATATATATATATATATATATATATATATATATTAAACTTGGTTGAAATTATTTTGGTAGAAATAATTTGATACTAAAAGAAAATATGCCTATGTGTTTGAAAAGAAAGATTTTTAATAAATGTGTTTTACCAGTTGTTACTTATGGATCTGAGACTTAAACACTAACAGAGACTTCAGACCACTTAAAGAAGTATGGGGAGATGCATGTTGGGAGTAGCAAGAAGAGATCAAAATTGCAATATATGGGTAAGAGAACAAACAGGTGTTACTGACCTCATTAAAAAATGCAAAAAAAAAATGTAGTGGAGTTGGGATAGACATATTGCTAAAAGAGATGATAATAGATGGACAATTAAAATCTTAAACTGGATTCCAAGAGATTGTAAAAGATCCAGAAAGAGACCACATGTAAGAAGGATGGATGAAATAAGAAAGTGTGCAGAGGTGATGTAAAAAAGAGAAGCTAAAGATTGGGAAAGATGGATTGAACTTGGAGAGATCTTCATCCTGTAGTGAATTGATAATGGTTGATTATGATGAGAATTATTATATACAATTTATTTATTTAATAGACTAATAAATAATTCTAAAAAAGTAATAAATAAGGAGGATAAAAGCAGTGTTGTATACTCTATTAGATGTTCACAAATAAATTGTAGTACAATATATGTTGGAGAAACCAAAACAAATTTTAAATATTGCCTTAAACAGCATAAATATACATATATTAGAGCAAGGGATGATATACAGTTTATTCAGCTTTTTATGTTCACCAAAATAGTACAGGCCATATATGTAGTCCAAACGATTTTACAATATTAATACATGAAATACGTGATAAAAAACGTAAGATTAAATTGTATATTATACAAAATTCATCTTGTGCTATGAATTCGAAATTAACCAGCTTTCCGATTAGTTGTTCCTGGCCAATACAATGAAATGTTGAATTCATTACCCAGGAGAAAATAAAATTTTTCCACTGCCTTGATAAGGACTCATAAGAGTTGAAAGCACTTGGCAATAATTATTTAGTTATTATTTTATATTAAAGAAACTCTGTTTTAACAATTGATGAATTGTTATATTATGTTTATATTTGCTCTAAATATTTATGAGCACTTTAGTTATTTGTAGTTTATTTGGTGCTTCTTATAAATTTTTCATTAAACTTTGTATTCCTCTCAAGGAAATAATAATATTAGGTACTGTTCCATTAGCATGTTGAAATTGCTTGATGGCATAGATCCCATCCAAATGCATATAAATATGTCATTTAGTGAACCACAGTCAAACCAAATGGCTACAACTTTTTTTCTGTTGTAACTAATGGCTTGCTTTGTCTTGCACATTTTGTGTGAGTGCACATGATACTATGATTTAGCAATGTTAACACTTCACTAATGTACCATTTCAAGGTGGGTGGATTTAAAGTTTGCAGAACTATTTCAATCTGCATCCAAAAGTAATTACAGTACAACTTACCTAATGCAGTATCAAAAAGTAATAATTATAAGCCCATTATCCTGCTTCTAAACCTAACATGTAAGGTATAAATAATTAGAAAAGGTTATGGGAAACCACAATTTCACTTTTCCCTGAAAAAAGTCATGGTTTGTGAGAACACCTATGAGAATTGAAATGTCTGACTGTAAAATTTCTCGTAGTTATATCCAGAGACAAAAAGAAATTGTAAAAAGAATGCATTTCTTAATCAAAAAAAAAAAAAACTAAAAAAACGAATCGAGTTGGAAATTTATTAATCGTTATTAATAGGTGTGCCATTAATGTTACCCATCATACCTTAGACTAATTTTACTTTTCAAAAATGACCAAAAAAAGTCAAATACAATTCAGTAATTAAAGCATTCTCATTTCTTCCACCATGATGTAGTTAGTTATCTGTTAAGCAATGATAATGGATGTTTAAAGTTTGCAGCGAGGGGGGAGATTTTCCCAGTGCAAAGTGCTGGCATACAAGGGGAATTCTACTGTTAATTCTTGCAGATATGATAAAGCATACCATCTCTCCCACCTTCTTATATTGCAGGACTAAGATGAAATTTGTAGGCACTTGTTAAAGGTTTAAATTTATTATCATAATAATCGAATAAATTTGACAGTAATTTATTAAGAAAATCAATCAATAAATTACGTTAACCTGTATGATAAAATGTTTGAGTGTAAAAAATTTCTAGTAGTTATATGCAGAAACAAAAAGTAATTGAAAAAAGAATTACAGTAATTTATTAAGAAAAATAAATAAATTACGTTAACCCATATGATTATTTTTCTTATTATTATTTCACAAATAATGTGGTGTGCCTGGTAACATTATATTTATGTGCGTTTTCATAGAAACAATGCCATCAAATGGTTTCATCACAGTACTAGAACAGTACCTGATGTCATTTAGGCATCATATTGTTTGAAATAATATTGCACTATTTTACTTTGAGTAGTCTATTTGTGTCAATGTTTATCCCAATTGCCTTGGATTTTTGTCTAATTGTTTGAGAATGTGATATTTAAATAATGAGAATATTTTATTAAAATATTGCACACTTTTATGGAATCATTATTCGGACTATAGTGCTGTGGAAAATGGCATTGGAATTAATGACTTCAGGATTTAAAAACTTTTTCAAGTGATAAAAGAATTATACAATATTTTTGATTTATCTTTATTTATATATTTTATTATGTTATAATACTGTATAATTGCAATTCCTGTACAATTTATGCTATTTGAGTATTGGAGTTTCTCAGAGTATTTTTGCGTTGTAATGTAATGAAAAGAAATATGTGCATCCAGTATGGAAGTATTTAGAGTGCAAATATATGAATGAATAAATAACTGGAATTGATGTATGTTTTCTTAAATAATTGTCATAACTCATATGATTAATAATTATTTCATTATAGTATTCTATACTTTATTGTTTTTTCACATCATGTGTTTATTATTATTATTATTATTATTATTATTATTATTATTATTATTATTATTATTATTATTATTATTATTATTATTATTATTATTATTATTATTATTATTATTATTATTATTATTATTATTATTATTATTATTATTATTATTATTATTATTATTATTATTATTATTATTATTATTATTATTATTATTATTATTATTATTATTATTATTATTATTATTATTATTATATGTTATTGCTTCAGAGTTATTTTCATATATTGCTTTAGTTATGATTTTTGAAGTGAAGTATGTCCTAGGCGACATGTAGCTAGATGCGGTGTTTTTTAGAAAATCTTTGTGATAGTTTATTCTTATCCAGTTTGTTAAGATTAGTGACATGGTACTAATTCTTTATTTGCACTTGTAGACTAATATGCACTTTTATATTATTGCATCATTTGATTACTGTATGTCTTGATGTTTTTCTTGATGAAAATGTTATAGATATGCTTAATACCAATCATGTTTTTATTTTGCTGTTAGATGTTAAAGTCATCCATCATACCAACTATGTCTTTATTATGCTTTTGATATTATCAGAGTAGCTTAAGTATTTTGATACTGTTGATATCCATATTATGTGTATTTGATGTACTAAAAGTCATGATAAAACATTCCATGTTTAAATTTAGATAATTATATTATGCATCCTCTCTAAATTCAAAGTTATAATATTGTTGGCAAGATTTAGTTGTCAACCCATTAAATGATTTTTAATACTATGTCATATTAAAACAAAAGGCTAAGTTAGTAAATAAATAATCAAACATCACATGATCACCATTCTGCCTAATAGGATTATGGTAACTGTGGTTATTAGAGAACAAAAGATATCAAAAAGTATGGATACTGAACCGAGTTCAGATCTATACAACTAATGAGTTTAACTTAAAACATTATCATGTTTTCATTTTGCACTCAAAGCTTTATAGTTAGGTAAAAAAGTAAATGTGGCTGCTGGAGGGTTGCATTGGATTCTAAGATCTAGATGCAGTGCTCTAAGATACAGTACTCCTTAGTGATGAAAGCCACAAGCTAGAAACTAGTCTGGAGATATTGGATGAGTAGGAACTAAATAGGAATTTTATACACAAACTTCTTGCATCCATTGATTACTCTGGCTTGCACTAAGTGGCACTATTGTATGGAACATTTTTTCAGTTTTAACAGCTTGGGCAAGCATAAGAAATGATCATCATGTAATATTTAGTGTTTTAATACCAATCCTGCCGCCTTATAGGATAGTGGTGGTTATGGTTATTAAAAAACCAAAAAACACCAAAATGTATGGGTACTGAACTGAATTCAGATCTATATGACTATATAAACTAATGAGCTTGGATTGAAAATATTATTATGTTTTTAATTTTAGGCTCATAGTTTTGTAGTTAAGTAGAGATAAAATATGGCTACTGGAGGGTTGCATTATATCTTAAAATCTAGGTTCAGTGTGCTCAGATCCAAGACTCCTCACTGATGAAAACTACAAGCCAGAAACTAGTCTGAGGATATTGGATGAATAGGTTTTAGATAGGGATTTATGCATAAATCTTCCTGCATTCATTGATTAGTCTAGCTTGCAATGAATGGTACTGCTCTATGGAGAGTTTTACCTCTGTATTAATAAATAAATGTGAGAGCTTTCTCTATTCATGGCTTACAATACATTTTTTTGGTTGTCTTTAAATTTATGATCACTGTATTATTTTGAGCATATTTAAATTATAATTACTTATATTTATTAAATTTTCTAGTACTAATAAAATATTTATTTAATTAATAAACTTGGACTTTGTATTTTTGTCATCATCTGCCTTATTAAAAAAATCTCAAGCACATACACATTATATTATTTGAAACATATGAGTACAATCATATTTTTAAAAGCCACTTTATTAGAGTTATTTATTGATATTTAAGTAACATCCATGGTAAAGGTTATTTTATTTATTTTAAGCTGAGTTATAGGAAATCCTTAGTGTGATATATGGATATGAACAAAATCTTTTTCCTACTCATATCATCATGAATGTCATCCTAGATTATTGCAAAAGAAGAATCCTTCATAAATATTAAAGTCTCATCATTATTAATTAAAAATGATTTATTGTTTTATGATATTATCAGATGACTGGATAATATATTGTTATCTAGAATACATTCACTTATAGGATTAGAATCTGAGATTAAGAGTATAATTAAATTTTATTTATTTATGAGGAATCTAGTAAAAACCCTGAAATGACATTTGTTGATTTGATTGGGTATCTTTCATGATCATAACCTGTTTTATAGATCTAGCCCACTCTGATGTGCTTAGAGGAGCATGAGATGAAATTACATTGGTTTCAATATATATATATATATATATATATATATATATATATATATATATATATATATTAGAAAATACAGTACTTCAAAGTTTATAAAAATATATTTATAACCGTCACTTAGAAGCATTTTCAACTATCTTTGTAATTTTTGTCAACTAATACTTTTAATACGTCAGCTTTCCCATAATTCCATGATGTCAACTTTCTCATAATTCCGTGATCTTATCATTTGCTGCTTGCCTATTAATTAAATTTTGCTTGTATTTATATATTAATATCGCTTCTTTAATTATTTTTTTTATTATTTCTTTCAGTTTCCAATATTTTTACGTTACTGTAATTAAAAACAAAACCATATATACATGATTTATTATGGTCATAAAAGACAGAAGCTGATAAATTATCATTATTTTTATAACTTTTTTTTGTATTTTGAACCCTTTTAAATAATAACAAGTGCTCTTTTGTTTTCTTTTTCAATGTGCACCTTGATTCACCTATATATCCACTGCCACACCTACATGTCCATTTGTAAATGATACAATTTTTTATGTTAATAAAATCTTATCTTTTAAATTATTTATTAATTTATTTATTGTTGGTGGTGCATAAAATATTTATTTATAAATTTTGTATATTATTTTGAAGAAATATAGACATCGATTTGTAATATATGTATATATAATATATAAAGAGCCTGCTAATATATATATATATATATATATTATAACTCCCCCACTCAAAACTGATCCTACACATTATATGAGCAAATGCCCAGGGCGTCAATTCTATTAATGAATTGAATAAGTTAACAATTATATTTTGCTTTGAATTAATATTGAGACTTTTTTTACTTATGCCTGACTTACAGTTTAGCTTAATGGAGGGTTATAGAAAGTTAAGAATATACAGAATATAAATAAATGAAGGAAGAAATACTATTGATTGTTAAAATAAGATATATGCCTCATTTTTTAATCAACCAAATGATAAAAATTAATAAAGTTTCATTTATTCAAGCTAGTAAACTATAATTTTAATTAGATCTCTTTCATCATTTAAATACAATCATAGATTAACTACAATATAACTTTAACAGAAAAACATGATATTGAATAACTCCACAATCTAGCAAGTCTTAATCTAAATAGCTAAATTCATATTAATTTGGAACTAAGAAATCAGATCTCAGGGAATCTTTAATACAATTTGATTAAAGAAATTCTATTACACAATAACTTATAACTATTATAATAAATAAAAAAATAATGAAATAAATTGAATGATGTTTCACTGGACTAGCAATTAGATAATGAAGGAAATAGGGTACCTTTTAATCTCACATCATTGTCTAAATAATAACTAAGTATGCAACCTTCTTTATAAGTTTACCAAATAGTAAAGTATTTCATATAATGTTTGGATCGAGAGAACAATATTATCAGACTTCAATATGTTCATTATCAAATTTACAAAGTAGTGCATTTATGTTGTAATAGATATGTAGAATGTGGAAACTAGAATACGAATGCATATAAGAACAACTGGAGACAAAGTTTTAAATAATAAATAAAGCATTTATTTACATTTGTAATTAAAATAGATATAATTACCTCACATTGGGACTATTTGTCCTAATTCTAAAATTTACACATACATTTACTAATCTGGGTTTGATATCTCTTTTATTACACTTTTTATCATTTATTGACTAGACATTTATAAGCAATGAATTAATAAATAAAATAATGCCGTCATATTCTAACTTCGAATATATTTAGGCTGTTAATTAACTCTAACATCTTTTTTTTATTAGCAAGCAACACTGGGTAATTAAATATCTTATTATGGGCACAAATATACAAGTTGGAGAGGTCACACTATCAATTATTGGGATAAAACAAATTAATAAGTTTGGCTGTCAAGAGAGTAACCGCAAATAGCTCACTCAAATAATTCCTTTAAATATCTATACTTTTCATACATTCAAAAAAAAAAAAAAAAAATCATTCTGACGATTTGATGATTTAAGGTTTGCGGTACATTAATATTATATAATCTAAAATATTTAATTCCTGATGTATAAATTTAATAGTATTATACACTCATGTCTGCAAGATTATTTGCATTACGTGTGTGTCACATCTTATGCTATAATTAAGACACAATCAATATTTACATCTTGTCGGTTCACATACGAGTTACTAAATAAGTGTCGTAATATGAATAATGCCATAGACCAACCAACTAATATAACACTATTTCTGATTTAATTTTCCATAAAGAATTTAATCTTACCATTTATTTAACAAACAACTACATTACATATAGCTATAATTCTATGATAACACAAAAATAAACATTCAAAAAAAATTTAAGCACATGAGGAATAAACAAGCTTTTTGGCTAATAAATCTAAACAATGAATAATGAATCCGCCCTAACCTTGAGATAAACTATTGGTGTGGAACTCAGTCTCACCACCAGAATAAAGAGGACTTATACTACTCAACTTCATAAAATATACTCATGGCAAATACTTAGATATATTAAAGGAGAGAGTTCTCAATCCTAATCAACATAGAAAATATCACTAATAACTTTCTTTCTCACAGCTACTTAATACTTTTCATTCCATACATTGGGAAATAAATACACATACAGATAGGTCACTAATTCTATCAATTCTTTTAGCATATGGCATTATCCGAAAATAAAAGAGAGAGAAAAACAGTCATAAAACTGAATATTTTACTAATTGTATAAAATAAATGCATTACAGACACACATATGCATAAATAAGAGCATGAAAATAACTTCAAATTATATAATACATGAATATTACAGTAAAGATCAGCCTTTTCAAGCTATTGTGCATGTGCTTTTTACGAGTATTAATAATAAATGAATACTTTCACTCCCAACCCAAGATATAGTATTTAGGAAAGAAAAAAAATGAGTCCAAATGAATTCACTTATTCTTTCTGACCCAAATGCTTATATATGGGCAAATCTTAAGTACTAAAAGTGAAAGTGTGAGGATAGACCACTCACTTTAAATTACTGTTTATGGTGTCTGAATGAATGATGTCTGATGTCGACAAAATTATCTAGAATTTACTAAATGTCACTCTCAAATGAAACTTAAACATATGTAAATAAGCATTTATTTTTATAGCACTATGTTATAAATTGTAATACATTAAAGATCAGCCTTTTTAAGTGCATGCACAATAGCTTGAAAAGGCTGATCTTTAATGTATTACAATTTATAACACAGCGCCATAAAAATAAATGCTTATTTACATATTACAGTAAAGTAAATGGTAAACTGAACATAAAACTTTTAGTTTGTGACAAATTATTAGCTGTTTTAAAAGTTTTAAATGAAAGTAATTACTGTCAATGAATTTCACTATTTCTGATAACAATATTTATCTTTCATAAAATTTATTACTCTCTAAGCCAATTGCTCACTTCGAGACATTAAATAAATAAAATAAAAATCTCTCTTTAATAAAATACACAAAGTGTGTATATAACACACATAAGAAATTGTGACTTGCTTCACACTAACCGAGATGTTCTTGACATCAAGGAAATAGCATAAGTTAAATAAGAAAATAAATAATAAATAATAAACCTATCTATCTATATATGGTATATCAATAGCAATGATAAAAAAGGCACTCTTCTTTTAACTTAAAAAAATTTCACTTGCAAAGTTGTTTTTTTTTCCAACATAAAGTTTCCTGAATGGTGCAAAGACAAGAACAATGATTTCAGATGAGTACATGTTAGTAATCATAGAGACAAAATTCCTATAGGATAAACATTCACAAATTAGATTTAATTTAGTAATCTCAAATGTTTTTAGCAATAGCTAATTGAGCTCACTAATATGACATATGGGTGATAAATTTTTTTATAATGATGGAGATATAGATAGATAATTTCAGCTATGTATTTATTTAACATTTATCATTTACTTAATTCTGGAAATTTTTAAATTTAGCTAGCCGTAACTGTAGCAGGTTTCCAAAAAAAAAAAAAAAACATTAGCTTGCCATAAACTTTATAAATCAGCACAAATATAATTATTTTGGTCCATTGCTAATTAATTGTTCATGGAAAATCTGCAATTCCTTAAGTAATAATATTTTTTTATATATAATAAGTCCACATACCGAGGAGAACAAGAAATATATAATATTAATGTCCTTCTAATCGATTTACACATGTACACATTAAATAAATATTAATAATTAGTTAACTATTTGTAAGCCACACAATTATTATCACGTAGTAGTCCAAAATATAGCACAATAAATTATACACACATCCTCTCATTTTAATTTAACTTTTATATAAGTAGAAGAGAATTGAAACTTATAGTCTATGGTAGGTTTTGTTAAGCAGACCTGTATAAATTTCCTTAAAAGATTATAAGGTTCACATTATTTCATTTTTTTCTTAATAATAATAGAAGACATAGGAAAACAAAGTAGATTCAAGTTATAAGCATACAAATACATTTTAAATGATAGGGTTAATTTAAAGTTTAACTGAGTAGAAAGTGAAGAAAATATACCTTATGAATAAATTAGCCTGAAATCCTTCCTTAAAGCTGTCTGGTAGCTAGAATTCCCATACTGAATTTTATAAAATAATAATGTTTAAAAAATAACACTTTGGAGTTTAACTGACTTGATTTCTGGAAGAGATTTAAAAAAAAATTGTACATAGAAGAAGTGGCAGAAGCAGAATGAATGAATTCTATTACTGACTATCACTTAAATACATCTCCTTTCCATCAATCAAGAGGTCATCTGATCCTCCAAAGGTTAACTCCACCCTTTGCACTCAGATAATGAGGAAAAATTATTCAAGAAATCTTTTCTTGAAAAAAAAAAATTTTTGATTTTCTAAATTAAATCAAACTCAATAAAACAAATAAAAAATAATTTTTTACACTTTTGAAGTAAATAAATATTAATTAGCTAATAAAATAAAATAGTTTGATAACACAATTTAATTTGTCAAATGATTCACTAATCCAGATATCCATTAATCACTCAAAATATACTTACATCTGTTATTTGAGATATTTGCTGCAATTTTAACTGTTTATTGTAAAATGTAAAATTCTATGTTGTAATTAAATATGAAAATGAAATTGAAAGATGATACATACATACATGCATACACATATGCTGCTACATGAATGCTAAATTATCCTGACTAAAATATGACTTATATATCTATGGGTTAAACATATTTCACTGATTACATTACTTATACATGGATGGGTGTGCCAATGAATAAAAAGATCAGAAAACCATCTAAACAAATACCAACCACTATTCTACAAATAAATAAAATAAATTTACATCAACTTAACTTGCATATCAACAATTCCTGTAATAATCCACCCCCTTTCTTGCATTAAATATTTCATCAAATATAATAATATTACTAAATGCTTATAAAAATTCCCAACTAACATCCACAAGCAATTTTCACATAAGGTTTTAGACCATTAACATAAATTTTTTAAAATTTGTGGTGCTATTTCACTTTTTTTAAAAAATTAAATGCAGTTATTCACCACTGACACAGTATAAATTAATTAAAGTTTGTTTCTTGTGCCCATTTAGAAGGCCACAATATATATATATATATATATATGTATATATATATATATATATATATATATATATATATATATATATATATATATATATATATATATATATATATATATATATATATACACATTTTGTGGGTTCATCTGGGTTAAAAAAATTCAAATATTGATATACCAACATTTTGACTTGATCACACAAGTCATTCACCAGATGATAAAAGATAGAAAGATGGTTGTAGAGGTGCTACAATCACTGATTTGAAAAAAATGTTAAAGTTCCACCAATAGCAAAGATGTTAAATTAAGAATGTTTTTTTAAAAAAATTTTTTCAAATAGGAGGAAGTTCACATGTATCATCTCGCTTATTGATACAATCTGGCCTTTTAAGTATCTCAATGGATTCTCTAATTTTGCACTGGTAGAGATTATCATATCTGGATATGATCCTGGTACTAGACAAATTAATTTTATGACCTGAATCCATAGTATGGAGTGAGAGTGCTGATGATGATGAATGTTGTTTAACTGCATTAGCATGCTCATCTCTCCTAACACTGATGCAATGATTACTCATACCTATGTAAGAAGCTTTACAATTTTCACATGAGATTTGATAGACACCATGATATTCAAGAGGGATTGAATTCTTAGGCTTGGTTATTATATTGCTGATCTTTTGATGAGTAAAAAATTCTGTATCTATATTATAGCATTTTAATGTACATTTAATACTGTCTATAGTTCCTTTTACATATGGAACACAAATTCTAATAGGTGATTTATCATCTTTTTGTTTCCTATTTTGTCCATTTTGGGCTTAAAATAAGGTTTTTTGTATAAATTTACTTGTCTTAATTTTGGGAGATATATTATTAAATTTATGCAATGTATTTAGAATCTACCTTCTATCATATCCTAATCCCACATTTATAAAGTCTTGAGTAAATTGTTCAATATTTGGAATTTATGAATATTTTGAATTTTATTTCTTTTATAACTATATAACATTTCATTAGGATGTACAAAAAATTAAAGCTAGTCAATTCTTCTTGAATAGGTTTGATAAGAAATGTATAGTTTAAACTATTAGTTTCTCTAAACATTTGCAAATCTAAATTTTTACCTTTCAATTTTGTCCAACTTAAATTGCTTAATATTTATGTAAAGGTGCTTCCATAATTTCTTCAGAACAACAAACAAAATCATCATCAACATATGTAGTATATATTTTAATATTTATAAAATTATCAGAACCTTAATGCAGCTTCTTCATATTTATATAGTACAATATTGGAAATTTGTGTGACCATGGATACACCCATGGACCATCCTTTAGTCATTTTGAAATATTTATCATTAAACGTTGCAACTATACTATCACTTATAAATTTTAAGGAATGCATAATAAACTTTATTGTAAATTTATTTATTGATAATGATTTTAATATTATTGCAAGTATATATATATATATATTGTTATTATCTACCATTATTATAATTTTAAATTTATTTATATTTTTGTGGGTGACTTATTTTAAACACACACCCATCCATATATATATATATCACTAAAATCAATCAACACTTAGATAATTCCAATATCATTAACAATCAACAATCTCAAACTGTTGTCAAGGCAACCTCCTTTTAACAATAAAGGTGGAATCCCACCTTTATTGATCATTCACTCTATTTATATAGAAACTAAAGATTGCAACTTGACCACAGAGATTGAAATTGTTTATACAAAGAAGTTTAAATAAACCTCCTTAAGCAGATAATTATAACCTATTCTGAATGGAGACTAATAAATAGTCAATAATAACATTACAAAAAGCAATTATGATTTTCAAATTGCACCCAAATTATTACTCACATAATAAGTGTAATGGTGCTCAAGGCTAAATGAATTTATAACTAATCATTAATATATATATATAATTAAAATTACCCCAAATCCAAAATTCAACCAGACCAGCATAAAAATAATATTAAAACACTACCAAAGGTTTCACTGCTACAAGCAGACTTCTCAAGTGTAAAGAACTACTAAAACTACACAATATATATATATATATATATATATATATATATATATATATATATATATATATATATATATATATATATATATATAAAATATATATATATATATATATATTAAACATTACTCACAAATCCATTCACTTCCCATCCACCCTTAATATTAAAAGAACTCTTAAATAAATTAATTGCTTCAGAATAATAAATTTTCAATAATAAAGATTCTTTAATTCTTCTTTTGACTTCATTTCTCTCAAAGAAGACAACCTTTATCCAGCCTTGAGCACTATTGGCTTTATTATCTAAGAAATACATAGTTGCAGTGCAATTTGAAAGTTATAATTGATTATTTGTTAGTCTGCTTTCAAAATAGGTTATATTTCCTTGTTTAATGAGATTTGTTTAAAGTTCTTTGAATTAATAATCTGGCTCTCTTTAGTCAAGTTGCAATCTTTAGTATCTGTATAAATATATTGTAAAAAAGAGGTTGCCTTGACAATAGAGTGAGATTGTTCTTTATTATTGATATTGATATTGTTATGATGTGGATAGCTTTTATGCATTTACATATATATTATAATGTAACAAGCTAATTTTGTAATTAATAACTTAGACAAAAAGATAATATTTAAAAATGTAATTGAAAGAAGGTGTTTTTGACTAATTGGTTAACCTGGTACCTTATTTCAATTACAACACAATAAAAGGCAATTTAATTAAGAAAAGCAACTTAATTATAAACTGATGGTTTTCAACCAACTTTCTGAGACATACTATGTGTTATAATGATAATTCAAAGTAATAAAAAATTAAAATTAAAGCATAATAAAACAGATGAATAACTCCGTACTATAAAAAAGCTTTTCTGTATTATCAACTATTAAAACTAACAAAAGAGATGTCAATTGAGGAAGAAACAAGAGAATATCTATTTAGTATTTTACTTATAGTTAAAGAACTATCCAAGTCACAGAAATCTAAAATATTACTTCAACTATATTTAATATGTATAGTTTCAGTCCAATTATTAATCAGTTTTGTTACTGAATATATATATTAAATTATAAATTCTTTAATATATTTTATTAGAAAAATTTCATACTAATTAAACAATTTACAATTATATAAAGCAATACTGATGTATTGTAAATACCAAACTTTAAGATATAATTAAAGGGGATTTGAACTCAGACTTTCAAGCTTTTCTTCATGTATTCTCTGTGTATTTAAATGGACATATTAAGATCATATACATAAGGTGTCAGAATGACTTAAAGTCAATATAGGTATGACAACAATATTGGCATCAACAAGGATTTGAGCATTCCATCACCAGATTTTCAATGCTATGGATGGCCGAAGAGTTGGAGGATGGAGAAAATTGAAGTCTATCCATTAAAGTTTGAAAATTTACTATCTTAATACAAAACTGAGCACTGATTATATATATATATATATATATATGAGAGGTGATGACCTGACCATCTGATGAGTTCTGGTTCAGCATGAAATATATATTGGAAATCATTGATCTTTTTCACAAGTGTGTGGCCATGTGTAACAGTTGTATAAGGTGAAGTGAGCTTGAAAGTCTGAGTTCAAATTCTTTTTAATTAAATAAAACAATAAATTATAGAAGGGGGTACCAAAAATGATTGGAATTTTGTAATAAAAATTGTGTATCTGTTTTTAAGTGTTGCAAATCGGATAACCTTGTGACTACTGTTCTTTTGATGCACTGCACAGGTATAAACAAGTTTTCCACTTTTCAAAGTAGTCCTGAAACTCTTGCAAAGTAATGACTTTTAACTCTTCCATTTTTTATTACTTCCAGCTTTTCCTTTGAGGTTTTTCTTTTTTGAGGGAATAAAACAAGGCACACAGACTAAGATCAGTCAAATATGGATGAGGAATAAGTGGAGTCATGCTGTTTTAAATTGTTTCCTACTCAAGGCTTGCTGTGCTGGTGTATTGATATGGTAAAGTTTGTATACCCACTTTGCTACAAATTGAGATGTTTTTATTTTACCATGTCATTCAAACCCTTTTCTGAACCTCTATGCTAAATATCTGATCGTTATAAATGATCTCTGAATGAACAATGCCATTTGCATCTCCCCAAAACATCAATACCATCTTTGCATTGGACTTTACTTGCCACATTTTTGGGACATGATGAATTTTCCAGTTTCAACCACTTGTAGACCTGTGTTTCCCCACATCAGATTGCTTGTAAGCTGCTTCACGAATCGTTTCCCTGCTATTTTCCCTAACAGAAAATAAAATTCCACATTCTTTCAACTTTTTAGCAATTATAAAAATTGACAAATAAGTGAAATACACTTAACAAAAACTTTTAGCATATGGCAATGACAACAGTTGGAAGACTGGTGCAGGGGTTCCTGCAAGAAATGTTTAGTGGCAGAAACATATATTACAACATGCTGACATCGTGATTTCAATTGTTTTTACATACATCTGCAAAGATATACATAGTGTATAAATATATAGAGTATTTTAAGAAAATATTACCAAATTGGGGTACTACTATTAGAAAAATATTGGAAAGATATGCTATAAATAATGATTATTTTTTTCAAATTAACAAATATTCATGGAAAAAATTATTGTACTCATTGATTTGCATAAATATATAATATTATAGGCTGTGATATAAGTTAATTATTTTAATATTTATTTTGTTCATTAATATACACTTGTCTTTTTATACTAAAATCAACTTTTATGACTATACATTGTTTAATTTATGTAGGAAGTTATTGACTTTCAACACTTAATTTTTACCCCATGCATAATTTATGTTATATTGACCCTGGCCAATATAAAAAAAAAAAAAAAAAAAAAATTGTTTATCGCTTAGTAGAGTATAATGATGTTTTTACAGCCTTGATAAGGACTCTGATGTTGAAAGCACTTGGAAATAGTCTTTTACATTATTTTAATCGTTCTTTGTTTTATACAATAATACTATTGTTATATTGTGATTTATATTTTACAATAACAGAAGTTTTGGATTTATTATTATGTTAAATTGAATAAAAGAAAAAAAATGTAGTACGTATAAATGGATTATTCTCCTGTACATGAGGGGTCAGAATGACTAATATACCAACATGGGTAGGATGACAACCTTGGCACTAACAAGGGCTCTGAACGTTCCACCATCAGATTTTCAATGAAATGGAAGGCTAAAGAGTTGGTAGTTGGAAAAGTTTGAAGCCTGTCCATTAAATAATGAAGATTGGCTATCTTAATATAAAGCTGAGAACTGATTATATATATGTGTGAGGATAGTAATCTAGACCAACTGATGATTGATGGATTAGCATGAAATACGTATATTGGTGATTATTTATCTTTTTAACATGTGTGTGATCAGGTGGGTCAGCAATATGAGATGGCACTGAGAGTAGTGGGTCGGGTGAAAGTCTGAGTTCGAATCCCGCATATATTACATATATAAATGCAGGTTTAGGAAATACGATTGGGAGTTTTCTGGGAGTTTTTCTTTTAAGAATAATTTTGAAGTTATTTTATAATTGCTTTCTGAAAATGCATGTTAATATGATACTAAAATTTCAATAGGTACAATTTGATAAAGATACTTATAGCGGGGCATTGGCAAATTAAAATTATTGATTGTGTAAAAAAAATGAGAAGACATTTCTTCCAAACTCCAGCTTATAAACCTAGAAAATAAAATATCAAAACATATCAAAAGATTCAGCTCACGTAATAGTCTAATTCTGATTCGTGATAGCTATTAATAAAAAAAATATAATTGGATTATAAAATGAATCAAGAAGAGATAAGTTTGTTTACAACAAGCTGAAATATTTATCACATTTTTTTAATTTCATGAATTACAAATTGTTCTGATGTCTAGATGCACATTATGGTAAAATGTAATAGAGGAAGAACGCATTGATAAGTAGGGATTTTTAAAGTAACTATATGTAAATAATTTTGTAAATATTGTAAATGTAATGAACCTTTTATTTAGAAATTTAAAACAAATATGAATAGCTTTTTAAATTTATTGTCATTTATGCATTCATATACTCTGAAACAATGTGCAAAATAATTTGTTAGTTATCGAACCAATCAAAAATGAACAACTAAAATTAATCATATGATGTATCAAGATTCTTTAAAACATCTCATGATCATCAATTCCTAAGATGTAGATACATTGCTCTCACAACCAAACCCTTTCATTGAGGAAAGCCATAAGCTAATAACTAGTCTAGGAGTAAAACAAGTCTGGGAGTATTGGGTGAATAGGTGCTACATAGGAATTTTATGCACAAACCTTCTTGCATCCATTGATTACAAGGCTTACACTATGTGGCACTATTGCATGGAGAGTTTACTATTATTTTATCATGGTTCATTGTAATTTTCTTGGCATGAAAATACCAGCTGATACAAGATGAGTGATCAATAAACCATTACAAAACTAAGCAAAATAATGTCACTAAATCTTTCAGCAGTCTAAACTTGCATCTTCATAAATTCTCATAATAACTTCAAGGAAAATAAGCAGCTTTCAAAAACTGGTGTTAATCAAGAGTTCAGAGCTATCTGAACATCTAGTGCACACCTCACATTGATTAAGTCACTGATATTTAAGATCATTTGTAGTTTGGTGTATCAGTAGAATGGTAGATAAATAAGTGGGCTACAAGAGATTGCACTTCCTGGACTTAAATATCTTACAAATTTTAGAACAATAACCCATTTTATTATTTTTATTGTCAGTTAGATCTATACATAAAGATTAAAAGAACAACTTTCTCATGAATGCTATTGATTTTTAAAGAAGTAATATTATCATAATACTTTAATATGAAAGAGCACATTTTTAGGCAAATCATATTAATATTCAAAAGTGGCCACTTTTGCTTAGCATGTGGTATTAACCCTTTAGTATATTTCTGATAAAGTCTAATAAATAATTTTTCACAAAAAAAAGTCAAGATTATTTTCAATTCTAAGAATGCATAGAAGTTTCTGACACTCTAGTTATTAATGCATGGCCTGACATATCATTAGCCAAGTTTTAATTCGAAATGAAATGCATTGTGGGTAAGAACACTAATTTTTACTCTAGCCTACTCCCAATAAGTTTTCTTTTTTTAATTTCTTTTTGCCTTTTTTAACAGCATTTTTAAAAGATAATTTTATTATTTATTATTTTGTATTCTATTTTATTTGTGTGATAAATTCTTTTTATCCACTATACATTATTTAGCATTTTGCATAGTTTGTATTCTTTATGATTATAAGTTATGGTAGAGTATGATAATGGTTGGATGGATGAAGTCTTAAAATGAATCCTAAGTAATTATAAAAGAATCTAGTCCTGTGCAGTTTTTCACTATTGGTGGAGCATCCAACTGTGATTGGATGATGACAGAATCGATTCTGCGCATACAGTTTTATCGCTCAGATTTCTTGCAAACTTCTAAGCAATAAAGTCACATACCATATAAAAGATCTAAAAGGATATACATATGATATGGATGGATAAAATAAGGAAATTGTTATTCTGGTATGGAGAATGATGTTTTAAGGATTGGAAAAAAACTAGATTAAACATTGAGAGGCTTTCATTTTGAAAATAATGACCCTGTTGCCAATAATTCATTTTGTGTTGAATTTTTTTTAAAAAAAATTAAATTTATTTACTACCTTTGTATGTTTAATTAATATCTGTTTTAAAGTATCACAATTTTTTATGTAACATTTCCAAAGTTTTGTTATGTTATTTTCTAAATAGTCTATATTTGTTTATAGGAGCTTCTTATGCAATTATTCTTAAAACCACATCTTAATTTTCTTTAGTATTCTGTCTCCAGAATTTTGACATCATTACAATTCTATCATTACAAAAATTAAGATAGAGAAATAAACATGATTATAGTAAAACAGAAGGGTAAATATGAAAAAAAATATAATGTATAAAAATACATCGTAGCCAAAGAAAGGAAAATTAAATAAATAAAATATATCAAAGCTGGGGGTATATATTACAGTAGATTGAAAAGGAGATTTGATGTTAAAGTAAGGAGTGACAATTGTTTTTTTTTTTATATGTCAAATGCATTGACCGGGAAGCAAATCCGGGCCAGCTGCTTGGAAGACAGCTATGCTAACCACTAGACCACCAATGCTTGACAGGAGAGACAATTGTTTATTATGAGAAGGACGCGTCAGTAAAATAATGAAAAATGGAAAAAAAAAAACATAGACTATGTAAAGAAATGGTTGATATTTGATTATTTGAAGAAAGAAATGGGACAACTTATTAATAAGAATAATGATTGGAATTTGATTTAATGAAATATGAATTGAGTTTTGATGTAGAAATGTTACGAGAGTGATATAAAAAGGATAGAAAACATTAAAATTATTTTAGATAAAATGAGATATAAAAATTACATTAATGATTTAATTTATTTAAAAATAAATTGTTTTTCTCTTCACCAGTAAAAATTGTAATTATAAATATGCGACTTTTTCGCATAAGTTAGTTAAGCTATAATTATACTATAAGCAGACATATTACACATTATAGTATAATTATAGTTTCACTAACGAATGCGAAAAAAGTGGCAAATTTATAATTTATTTAAAAATAATAATCCTGCACAAAATAAAAATTAAATATCATGTAGAGTAACAAAAATATACTATTATCAGTGATTCTATTTGTTGAAAAAATGGGTTCTATATTTTATAATTTGCAATGGGGGTCAATAACATTTTTATTTACTTAAAGCAAGTTAAATGTGCAGTGCTAAAATAAAACAAAGACAGATTTGATTTCCATTATTAAACTCTAGTACCACCACCACCACCATCATCATCATCATCATCATCATCATCATCATCATCATTATTATTATTATTATTATTATTATTATTAAATTATTATTATATAAATTTTTTATAAGACATAATAATACCATCTTATTATTTTACTCCGTTGACATTTTTTTTGTTTAAAAAAGAGTAATACCTTTGCTACCAATACAAGTATATGCAGATATTAGCATATAGAAATTTAGAAGCTGTAGGAATAATTATCCCTAAAAATAAATTATTTTAAACCATTACACTATAATAGTGTTTGGGGGTGTTTATAGATAAAGATAGTTAATAAAAATAAGTAATTAATTTTTATTCAACAAATTCTTAGCAGTAATGAGAATCTATTACCTTAAGACGAATGTCATTAATATCAAATAAATAATTCCATTTTTTTTAAGTTTCTGCATTGGTGGATAGTTGTGATATGAAAGAGTTGAGATAAGAGATTCCCTAATACAATCAAAAGAATTATCATCATCTTTACGGTGGAATGATTATGCATCCTTACCCAAAATTTTACAAATAGAAGGAACTACCCCTACCTTTTGAGATTGTGTTGTATTGGAAAAATATTGAGCTGTTACCATTGCATGGAGAATCAAGTATTTGATATCTCATCTCATTAAAGGGATGCAAAGTGAGAGAAGATAATGTGAGTTTCTGTGCTGGAGTTAAGATGAGAGTTACACTGTGAAATATATCATCTTCCCTTCAAATAATGGAGTAGTCCAGATTCCATCTTATCTTGATCAGACTGAGCATCACCCCATGGACCAGTATATGTACAAATTGATGATATGCTGACAATAATGGGCCAATGGAAAATGATGCTCATTGAATCCAAGTGCCCTATGGATGGGACCTGGCTATAAATAGTCAATCCATCTCATGGTAAGATCTGACTACAACCGTCAACCTGAATGGCAGGATGCTGATTTTTCATTATACAGGTAAAGTAGTGAGATATATCCATGCTCAGGATTGGAAGCTGCTAGAACCTAAATCAGATCCCAGGTAAACTATCAAAATACAGCCGAAAGTGTCACCATTCCTATTCATGAGCCAGGCTATCATGGTACTGCTGGAAATAGTAGGTAAATTTATAAAAACACTTAAAATTCCATCCTTTCATAGTTGCACGGCAACTAGACACTATATCTCACCAATGGTATCGGCCCGAAAATATAATAAAAAAATTATTTATAGTGTAAACATGCAATGTATATTTGTTCCTTAATAAACAAAGAAAAAAACAAAATTCGGAAAAGAACTCACTTGAGTTCATCTTTACGACCGCTACTTATTTACATGACCAAAATGATTTTTTTTTCCAACTAAAAATAGATCCAATAATCTTTAACTTGTAATTAAACCACACCTTCCACTAAAATAATTATCTCAAGGTAATTCTGTTTAATATTTATTTGGATAAAAAACTTAAAAAAGAATATTTCTCTCCGCTATAAGTTTTTACATCTCCAATATTTTTATTTGTAATATCTAACATTGTATTTAAAATATATTTATTTTTAATTCTAGTAATAGTTTTAACTGGTGTATTCTGCAAATTGATAGTATAAATAATCAAGATCGAATACAGCTGTGATTTAACGATATTGAACTGCAAAGTTTGCCGGTCTAGCACGACAAAAAACATGCTTACCAAATGATGATACTTTGGGCGAATTATAAACACATGATAACGTATCATCCACACTTTCCTTTTTAAATTTTTTGTAGCTTAGTGATGACAGTTTATTCATTTAAAAGTTTTAAGATTTCAGTTATAGACTTTAAAAACCTTATTGTCATCTTTAGATATTATTTTAAATGCATAAAATTGTTCCAGTTTTGTTTTGTTTTTTACTTTTTCTTTTGATAGCATTTAATATCTTTTTTTTCTTCGGATTATTTATTATTCTCACACAATCGTAAAGTAACAATTTGATACAGTAAGTTTTTTAAATTTTTTTTTCATATGTCATAGCATCGGCCGGGACGCAAACCTACAACCGTCTGCAACCAACTACTTGCTTGCAAGGCTGCTGCGATGACCTCTCGGCTTTTTAAATTTGTATAGATTTTAGGGTTTCGTGATATAACAGAATGATATACATCTCACATATCTACGGCCTACATTTGTTTTTGGGTTAAAAATGTGAAAGGTTTTTAATAAACTTTATATATTTGTTCAGGTAGTCAGCCTATAACCAGCCCAGTAGCTATTTTTAAGTAGGAAGTAAAACAAGATGGGCGTAAAATCGCTTACAACTCTAACTTACCCTCCTCCAGCAATTGTTAATCTTACTGATTATTTTTTTTTCTTCATTGTTTTTCTATCAGAGAGTTCTAGAGAGATCTTGAAATAATAGTAGCTTATTTGAAGTCTGATTATATATATTTAATATTTAATCTGATATTTGATGGTTTAATATATTTAATATAATTACACTCACAACGAATATATATATATATTTATAAAGATAACTCTCAGATAAAGTATATCTATAAAATGTTTAAAATAAATACTGCAAAAAAATACTGTGATTTGCTTGAGTAATTGTACATATAATTAGAGATTTTCAAAAACTATATACATAAAATATTTAAATTACAACGCGAATGTCCAGTATACAATTTTACGCCACTTAGCGCGGACAATTGGTTTCCCAAAACTCAATAAAGCAAAGAGATCGTATAAAAAGCAAGGGATTATAATGATTTTCTATGGAAAAATTAAGCCCGTTCCTGCGGATAAAAATTTATACCATAAATTACGGATATTGTTTGATGATTGCTGGTTTAGCATGAAATACGTGTATTGGTGATTATTTATCTTTTCGACATATATGTGTTCAAGTGTATCAGTGCTATAAGATGGAGTGGAGAGTGGTGGGTCGTGTGAAAGTCTGTGCTCATATACCCTATATATTACATATATAGACACAGGTATATAATAAGCCTGTGTTTCAGTTATTTAATAAACAATGTAATCTAATACTTATAGTAATTACCTTAATGTACAATATAAGCATATGCAAACTATGTTATGCATATGCAAGCATGCAATTAAAATATGTATGTATGTAAGATGAAACAACTTAAATGTATGTCAAAATACACACAACCAGCTTAAAGTAGTTCTTTTTTATAATCCATCCATCCACCCCTCATTGACATTAAGTTTTCAGGGTCATTAGTTACTTATTCTAAGAGTACATCATTGTTTTTAAATTCATTGATGATCTTGGGTTTTTTTGTATGGCATACACTAGTTGTTGATAGCTGAAGATCTCTAAAGGTTTCAAATTTTTCAAAGTGCTACTTGTGACATCAAGATGTGACATCAGTTACTTAAGTTTTTTTGATGTCCAGGTTCTTCTTTACAAGCTTATTGATTTGGCTTTTAGCATTCCTTGTTAATTATTTTTTCCATCTGTGATTGCAAAAGTTCTTCAATGTTGTAATCATCTTTTTTCCAAATGGGAACAAAATGCCACATTAGTTGATGAAATTAATGATTCTTTGATCCATATGTTGAAGAAATGATATGGGGTTCGGTGGTATTAATTTGCTGATATGTTTCCAGTTGAAAATATATGTAGCTGTAAACTTTTAAAAAAGCAATATCATTAGGGAGGAAATGTATGGGTTTACTGTGCAAAAGTATGGAAAAATGGATTGAGAATATAAGAGTGAACACACAGTTAACAATTTTTTTGTATTCTTCCGCAGAATGTATAGTTATTGCACTAAAAAAAAACCATATTGAAATTTCTTTTTTTTTTAATTTATACTTATTTTTATGAAATTATTTAGAATTAAAAAAGCAATGTTTAATAATATTTTACTTAATTGTAACTATTGTGATCATAAAAAAGTACATTTATCAATAGTGTAAGAGTAGCCAAATTATAGAATTGTACCTTACCAAAATCTAATTGTGCAGTTAAAAAAATATTCACACATGTTAAAAAGAAAATATGTATTTACATATTGCAATTTATATTCAAGACTTCTTTTTAAAGCATGTTTTATGCAGATCTAAATAAACAGCATTTTATATACAAATATGCTAAATATTGTCTTTCCTTGTTGCAATTAGATGTCACATTTTTTTCATGCATGGTAGCCATTTTCTTGAAACAACATCACAATTTTTCAAATAACATATATAAATACATTGCACAGGCTTAAACCTGCATTTATATATGTAATATTGGCAGGATTTGAACTCAGACTTTTACACGACCCACTATTCTCAGTGCCATCTCATATTGCTGACCATTATTTATCTTTTCAACATGTGTGTGATCAGGTGGGTCAGAAATATGAGATGGCACTGAGAGTAGTGGGTCATGTGAAAGTCTGAGTTCGAATCCCACCTATATTACATATATAAATGCAGGTTTAGCCCGTGCAATATATTAATTTATATAAATAGTGTATAAAAGGTCTTCCCATCCCTCACATATGTATGTATAAACGGATTATTCTCCTGTACATGAGGGGTCAGAATGACTAATATGTCAACATGGGTAGGATGACAACCTTGGCACTAACAAGGGCTTTGAACATTCCATCATCAGATTTTCAATGAAATGGAAGGCTGAAGAGTTGTAAGTTGGACTAGTTTGAAGCCTGTCCATTAAAGTATGAAGATTGGCTATCTTAATATAAAGCTGAGCACTTATTATATATATGTGTGAGGATAGTAATCTAGACCAACTGATGATTTCTGCTTTAGCATGAAATATGTATATTAGTGATTATTTATCTTTTCAACATGTGTGTGATCAGGTGGGTCAGCAATATGAGATGGCACTGAGAATAACATATATAATACATTGTGATGGGAGAAATATTGACCATTTTATCATACAAAATTTATTATTAAATACATAATGTTTGAAATCATCTCGCTTTTTTCTTTTATTGAAAATACATTTACAATAATAATAGTTTTTATTTGACTGAAATTAGCATTCGTAAAGGTTTTAATTTAAAATTGTTTGACTGAATATTTTAGCTCATACATAAACTGTACACAAATTAAAATTAATTATTAACAATATATAAATAATATTTATTTTTATTTTTAAGATGAATGAAATTTGTATTTTTTTTTTGATACTATAATTTTTCAAGTTTATGAAAGTATAACTATTTTCTTGAATATTTCTGAAACAAATAGCAAGGTTATAATTTAAAATTTGGCAACTAAATATTATTTTTAATTTAGATTAATAATTCTTGCTTATTCAAAGTTGATTATTTATTACATATTTCAAGAAAAGAATAATAATTCTTTACAGCAGCTATATAATCAAATATTTTTTAATACATGAAAAGCCTTTTTCAGCACCCGCTTTGGTGCCCTTTTCAAATGTTACTAATCTATTTAATGTTAATGAATCACCTGACATAGAAACATCCAGTGTCCAATAATGGATTTTATTATTTATATTGTTATTGTTTGTTTTATTTCCATTATTGGACACTGGGTGGTTTTATGTCAGGTGATTCATTAACATTAAATAGATTAGTAACATTTGAAAAGGGCACCAAATTAGGTGCTGAAAATGCTTTTTATGTATATAAAAAATATTATTTGATTATATAGCTGTTGTAAAGAATTATTATTTTTTTATTATTATTTTGTGGAAGAACAGTATAAGGATTTTTATTCCTTTCCAATTTTGATATTACATATTTCAGAAAATCATTTTCACTTACCCTTTTTTTTTTCTGAAAATATTTTTTATTTACATTGTAGCAGTTTTAATTTGATTGTGAAGTTTTAATTCAAAATTAGTTGACTGAATATTTAGTATTGTAATATCAATTCAAAATTAATTATTAATAAAATAATATATGACCCAAATTTATTTTTAGTTTTATGCTGAATGAAAGGTGTATTTTTTTTTGTCATGCTATATCTTTTTGTGTTTGCAATGATGTCTGCTTTTAGCTTGTATATGTCTGAAATAAATTACAATGTCTGATTTAAAATTAAGCAAATATTGTCCAGTAAAATGTATAAAATAACAAATGAATAAGTTTTGAAAAGAGTAAATGAAGGACAAAGATTGATTAAAGAAATTAGAAATAGAAAGAGAAACTGGATTGGACATATACTAAAAAGAAAGTGTAGTTTAACAAAAGTTGTTTTGGAAGGAATGGTAAATGGAAACAAGAGAAAAAGATGAAAAAGATCAACATTGTTGGATAATATCAGTGGTGGGAAGAGTTATGTGGAATCAAAGAGCTAGGCAATGAAGAGAATAGATTTGAAAAAATGGGTTAATTGATGATCTGATAACTGTCTGGTTCTTTGAAAAATGGATTAATTGATGATCTGATAACTGTCTGGCTCTGTCCATGAGACAGAATACTATTGATGATGACTGTACAGTAAATGATATTTTACACATATTTGGTAATTTTGGTTATGTAAGTTGAATTATTAATTGCATAATGCATGAAATTTTTCTCTCAAAATAATTTGCAAAACTCTCCATACAGTAGTGCCATTCAGTGCCAACCTGAGTAATCAATGGATGCCAGAAGGCTGGTGCATAAAATCCCTAACCAGTGCCTACTCATCAAATATCCCCAGACTAGTTTCTGGTTTGTGGTCTTCATTAGTGAGTAGCCTTGGAGCTGAGAGCACTGCATCTAGATCTTAGGATATAATGCAACCCTCCAGCAAACACCTTTTATCTCCACTTAACTACAAAACTATGAGAATAAAATTGAAAACACAATAATATTTTTAATCTAAGCTCAATAGCTTATATAGTCATATGGGTCTGAACCCAGTTCAGTACCCATAGTGTATCTTTGCCACAAGCCAGAAACTAATCTGGGGATATTGGATGACTAGGCACTAGATAGGGATTTTATGCACAAGCCTTCTGGCATCCATTGATTATTCTGGTTGGCACTGAGTGGCACTACTGTATGGAAAGTTTTGCCTGTTTTAATAACAATAATGTGCTAGCATAAGAAATAGTGATCATGTGATGTTGAGTGGTTTAAAATAATTTGCAATTACAGTAACTAAATTTTATACTTATGATAATCATAATTTTTGTCACAAGCAAAATATCATTTGAATCCAAAAAAGTGGAGATCCAGTTTTTGTAGACATTTTAATGTATATTAGGAATACATTTGATAGTTGTACATTTTGAAAATTGGTTTTTGATTATTTATTGTACTGTATGAGGCACATTTTATTTTTACTTTTGTGGTCATTAAACTTTACTTTGGATATATCATTAAAGAATGTATTGATTGTCTTGCAAGGACACTGGAGAGGAATTAAATAAAATATTGTACATTAATCACATATTAATTCCATAATCAAAATATTGTCTTATTGTATAATGTACTGTGTATAATGAATAAACTCTGTATTGTACAGTTTAAGCATGAATGTCACAGGTGAGGACATCATCAATCTTACAAAATATTCACCATTTTCAAAATGGCAGATTTAAAAATCTTTTTTTTTATGATCATTTAGAAAATAATCAGTTGTAAATCAAAATAGTGGCTATAAATTGATGGTGATCACTATGGTGAATATTCACATAAATATTACAAGTATTTTTTACATATACATTTTACTTATAATGTAACAAATTACATTTGTTTTGAAAATGTATCAATAGAAATATTGTTATCAAATAATGTGAGGTCAGTTTGCAATGCTATTGAAATATATTTAAATAAATAGCAGAAATAGAACTAATCAAATAATAAAAAGTATTCAAATTCTCATTATATGTGATAACAAAAACTTTGGATCATAAGGATAAAGACTGGATATTGTCATATTCTCAAATTATTTACCTCACATGAAGGGGTGTCTGACAGTGCTTCCATATCTACAAATCTTTTACAGCAACTTTACAAGAAGTATCTTGTGAATTAAAATAAAAAAGCACTAAGTGACACTAATATACAGAGAAATTTAATACTGTTTTAACAGCTTGTGTGAGGATAAAAAACATGATGGTTTAATGGTCAAATAAATATTTATGTAATATCAAGCCAAACCTGCCTTCTTGTCAAACATTTTTTGTTTGTCACTAACATAAGTATGTGCTTTGCTTTACTCCCTTCACTTTATTAAACTGTTTTATTTATTTACATAGTTAATATTTTAGATTTTAGATTAGATTCATTTTTTAAATTGTTTTTCAAAAACTGTAAAAAAAATAGTTACATCCAAAATCTTTATTTCGTTTTTAAAAATAAAACAAAAAGAAAAACAATAGATTCCCCATAGTGATAAAAATGATTACAGAAGAGTGTTACTAGATGGCAGAAGTTATTAGCAAATGAATAAACCTATGTAGTTCAAAAGTTAACTTGCAAAATACATTTTATATAAAACGAGAGTGAATATTTATATTTTATTCTTCAAAGAAAAATCATGATAAAAATAACTGTTTTCAGATTGAATTTGATAACTTTAGTGGTATTTTAATTTAATAAATATAAAATTTAATTCAAAATGCAAGTATATTGTGTATATTGAGCTCAATGTAATTAGAACAGATTTGAATTCAGACTTTCTTAAGTTCCCTGCAGTTATCCATTCCATCTTATACAACCTGCACACTTGACCACAGAAATTTATTTTTTTAACATGTGGTCATCTGTATCCATTGTATAAGATAAAGTGATAGCTGTAGGGTGTTTGAAAGTCTGAGTTCAAATTCCTTCTAATTATAAAATTAATTTATTTTTATAATTATATGGTGTTTTTCAAAGGACTTAAACTTACATCATGAGGGTGGGAAAGCAAATGTTATTCTTTCCAGTATATAAAAGAAGCTTTGCTTTATTTTTTCCTTAATGGTTTTAATCTGAATAGGTGTTACATTGAACTGTGTTTGCTGTTTTGGGCATTACAATGGCACTGTGATCACATTGTTTTAAGCCTATCCATAATCTTACATTACTGTGTACAGTTTTCTTTTATCACAATCACAAATTCAAAATTATTAGTGGAAAAATAACCGGAAGATGTTAGCATTATATGGACCTTTTATGCAATTACACTATCTAATTTGCATAACAATGCTATGAGACCTTTCTCTTTGGGTGATAGTAGAAATGACAATTTCTGCAGAGTATTTTAACTCAAAGCTAAAAAACAGAAAAAATACTTTCCTAAAGAAAAATGTAATTTTCAGTAATTTGTTTACATATTAAAGACTATTTATGCAATATTTTTGCGAATTATTCATTTAAATGAAAAATGTACATCACTATAATTAGATGTTTTCAAAATATTTATTTTTATGAAGGAACTCATAAAATTTTTGTTAAAGTAAGCATTATGGTTTTCAGTGGTTACTAGAATGGTCTTTTGAGTCAGTGATAAAGAATTTTTTTTAAAAATTTTAATAACAATAAATTAAATCTTTACTTTTTAATACTTTCTTTAACAATAACTAACCTTAAATTTTAGATTACATGATCACCATTTACATATCAAGAGATGTTTTAGTGATTTTATACCAATTCTACACACATGATGATAGTAACTATAGTTTTGAAAAGCCAAAGATATCAAAATGTTCTGATACTGAACTGGGTTCAGATCTATATAACTATACAAGTAAATGAGCTTGGATTGAAAGAGTATTGTGTCTTCATCTTTGATCATGGCTTTGTAGTTAACAAAATAGGAAAATGGGATTGATGGAGGATTACATTAGATCTTAAGATATAGATGCATTAGTCTCAGATTTAAGGCTTCTCCATGATGAAATCCACAATCTAGAAACTAGTCCGGGGATATTAGATGAGTTGTCACTAAATAGGGATTTTATGCCCGAACTTATATCCATCGATTAATAAGGCTTGCACTAGGTGGAAAAAATTGAAAGTGGAAAGGCAAGAGGTTTAGATGGATGGGCAGCAGAGTTGGTAATGAATTTAGGATATAGGGCAAAAATAAAGTTATTATCTTGTTTTAATAAGATGGCACAGAATAGAGTTTTCCCAAGTAGTTGGAGTAATACAAGAGTAAGATTATTATTTAAAGGAAAGGGTAAGGATCATAGAAAGTTAAATAATTATAGACCGATAGTGGTAACATCAGTTTTATATAAAGTTTTTTTTTATATATGGTGGCTAGAAGAGTTGTAAATGGATGGAAGGGAATAATGTAGTGGGAGAAATGCAAGGAGATTTTAGATTAGATAGGCATATAGGAGATAGTTTATTTGTAGTTACACAACTTATGGATATGAGTAGGAATTCAGGTAAACAGTTATATATGAGTTTTATAGTAAATTTGGGAATGGATGGAGCTTTAGTAGATATTATTAAGAAATTATATGAAAATAATTATTATGTATATCAATTAGGGAATATAGAATCAGTTAAAGTTAAAAATGGGGTGGGACTAAGGCAAGGATGCCCTTTGTTGCCTATTTTGTTTGTATTGTATTTGAGTAAAATGGAGAGAGCAATAGAGAGATTAGGAAGAGGGATAGAGATAACATTAGTAAATAGTAAGGGAGTATATATTTTGTCAGGTCTTTTTTTGTGGATGATATATTTTTGTGAGCAGAAAGAAGAGAAGATATGGAAGTTATGTTGAGTACATGTACAAGGGTAGGTAAAGAGATTGGGATTAAATTTAGTGAAGAAAAATGAAATATAATGATGGTTAATACTGAGGAAAGAGAAGATGTAGAATTTTTGTTGGGAAATATTAAGGTAAGTGTAATGAATAGATATAATTATTTGGAAATTATTTTAAGTAATCAGGAAAATTATTTGGATGAATGGGAAAAAAAATTGATAAATGAATCAAAGAAAAGAAAGGGATTGATAAAGAAATTAACAGTGTTTTAATATAATAAATATGATGTAGCTAGAATTATATGGAAAGGAGTTGCAGTAGCAGGGTTGACATATGGTAATGATGCATTATATGTTAGTAATGGGGTATTAAATTACTTAAAAAAAGTTCAAAGGAAAGTACAAAAACATGCATTGGATGCAGATGTATGGACAGCAAGGGAGGCAATTCAAAAAGAAATGGGATGGTCAAGTTTTCATATGAGAGATGCAAAAAGTAAAATGAAAATGTTTGGTAGATTGAAGTTCATGAATAATAAAAGAATAGCTAAAATAGTATTTAATTGGGTTATGAGTAAAGGGCAGGCAAAAAGATGGTTGAGAAAGGTAATATGGTATGCAAAAGATTTGGATAAAGAATTTATATCTGTATATTTGTACAAAAGATGGGATGATTGTGTTAGGAGGATTGTTGAAGTGGTAAGGAATGGGATAAAAGAATAGATTTATTAATAAAGAATAGGGAGTTAGAGAGATGGAGAACTAGTATGGAGAGTAAAAAGAGTTTAAATATATAAATAAACAGAATATTAGGTGTGAGTTAATTCATGATAATAGTAAGGAAAGTAGTTTATTGTTTAAGGCTCGAACAGGATCTTTAGCAACAAGATAATATACATGTAAATGGAAAAATATGGATGATTTAGTCTGCAAATTATGTAAGGAAGGAATAGAAAATATTAGGCATTTGTTAATTGAATGTAAATGCTTGGAAACAGAAAGGGCACATATAATGAAGTTATAGAAAAATAAATATGAAAAAAGTGATTATACAGAAAGTAGATTATTGGTTTTTATACTGGGTTTGGAAAAAAGATAAGGGGGATTGAGATATAAAGACTGTAGAGTTGACAATGATTATGTTGTGGAAATGGGATGGAGCAGAAAATGGGAAACTTAGACTGGGGAATATAAAATTAAGTAGCTAACAAGTTTTTCTTGGTATAATTGCTGAGAGATTCTTGACTTCGTTTAACAAGAAGCTACAGTACATCACATCACATCACATCACATTACTGTTTTAACCCTAATTTTTTTTTTTAATAAAATTCAAATATCTAATATTTCATTCTATTAACTTTTTGTCCAGCGATCCCAAATGTTATTCTTATAAATAAGAACTTCATTTAGAAATTTATTTTCATATTTTGCAAAAGTCAAATTTTAACTTTTAGAATGTCTTTCATTTGAAAGTTTACATATGTAATAAATAATATAAGATAATCAATACCTGATGCAGAAAAAAATGTTTAATTGTAAAAATAAAATATTTAAATATGGAGGAATTGAATGATAGTTTCACTAGGACCCGTTCAAAATAGAAAGGTGAAGTTTGCAGCTAAACAGGTTAAATAAATTTGAAAAAATTATGTTTTTTTATTCCTTTAGCTATTTTAAAAAATAATTCTAGTAATAAATTTATTAAATACTAGCTCTATTTGGTCAAAAATATTATTCATATTATATAAAAATTAAATTTTACAAAGTTAATCTCATTTTAATTGTTGAATTTGGGAAAAAATAGTTAGAACATTATACAATTTAAACTTTTTCAGCAACAAATTTCTTTCATTCTTCTTTGTCAGACCATTATGCAAATTTTATTTTAAAAATTAAATCTTTATTCTATATTGTATTTCCAAAATTTATAATTTATTTATTACAAATATAAGTTTACTAATAAAAAACCATCTTAAAAATAATATTTCAATATTGGATGTGATGTGATGTGATCTACTGTGGCTTCTCCTTAAACAAAGTCAAGAATATCTCAGCAAACTTCCCATACAATAGTTCCACCTAGTGCAAGCTATGGTAATTAGTGATAAGAAAAAAAGTTATAAACTGAAATACAAAATTAGACCAATAGCATTTTATTATTTTACTATTGATGATAAAAATATTTTTTTGAATGAATTATTCTTAAGACATCATAAAGTAATGAACTCCTTTTAAAATTTAAAATACCACTTATTATTAAACCATCATGAAAATAGAACATCTACAAATATAATAGAGACTTTCCTTCTTCATACAATGATAATTTGCTGCTTAATATTATTATAATTTTTTACTTGTTTTCAATCAATCATTTTAAAGTAAAATCTGAGCTTAATCACAAATATCTTGGTTTTAAAATAATTATTTTATTAAGCTTATTAAATTATGTGATATATGATTTAATTTCCTTGCAATTATTGAAAACAAATATTTCTAAAAACATTTTGCAAAAATAATAAAGATGTAAATAAAGTATAGAAAATAGAACTTTTTTTCAAAGTAATATAAAAGAAAATCACTTTTAAGTACTCTCACAAATACTCTATAAATTTGAATATAAAGAATCTACTGACCACTGCTAATGTTGGCTTATTTGAATTACTTTATTTGTATAATACTGACATCTTCAGGAAATTTTTAAAATAATATATTTATCATATAAATACATAAATGGTAAATGAATGATAGCTGCAAGAGATTAGAAATAAAGTGAAGGGAAAACAAGACCATTAGATCACAAATGAAAAATGCTGCTTATAGTAAAAGTAATAAGATAGATGAAGATCTAATGATTTCTGATTTACCTGTGAACACTAGCTCCTATTTTAAATTTTACCACAAAAATATCCCAAAATGTAAGCTCTTCACTTTCAAGTTCTATCATTCACTATATTAGAATAATAATGTTCCCATTTTTCTCTCTTTCAAACTCATCTACTATTTAAGAGTAAATAATCCTTGGACACTACATACAAATTACCAAAATTTTGTCTATTAGTCAACTTTGGTGAGGAACATAATTTACCCTTACAAATCTAAACAAAATTTTTTTCAATATTTAATAAGAATCTAATTTTAGAATAGAATAGGTGCTGTGAATAAATTTTATCTTTAACAACTTATTTGGAATAGACTTTCATTATTAACTAAAAGTTGTTGTTACCTTTATAAATCTAATCTTAGCTTATCATTCTGTTGAAAAATGATTTCCTTCCAAGAGACTCTTAATTCCTTACTGCAGAAAAAAATACTAATAAAATGCTCTTTGATAAAAAAATTCAAGGGATAATAAATGATAATCATTACATTTTAAAATTTTATAGAATATTCTTCATACTATATTGGTTCTCTCACTTACATTTTTAATACATTCATCAATAATTTTTTAGGTACATACTGTAGAATGTTTTATTTATACTGATGACATTATTTTAATTTTACAAACATCATTTTTGCATTGCAGAATGACTAACGAATTGTGCTTTAATATTAGACAGGGATTCATCTTATTTTATCAGGAATATATATATAATACAATACCCGTTATAATATATATATATATATATATATATATATATATATATATAAATGAATGGTAAATGCAATATTATAGTGTAAATTCTTTTGTAGCACTTTCAATTATGTGGTAATCCTCGTCAGCTTTAACTGAAATTTTTTGCATAGGTATTATTAATTGTCACATCTGTGTCAGGAGAGATGAATATGCTAATGCAGTTAAACAACACTCATCAGCAGCACTCTCACTCCATACTATAGATTCACATCATAAGATTGATGTTTCTAGTACCAGGATCATATCCAGATGTGATAATTTCTACCAATGCAAAATTAGAGAAGCCATTGAGATACTTAAAAGGCCAGATTGTATCAATAAACGAGATGATACATACAAACTTCCTCCTATTTGGAAAGATTGTTTTAAAAAAATCCTTAATTTAACATTTTTGCTATTGGTGGAACTTTAGGTTTTTTTCAAATCAGTGATTGTAGCGCCTCTACAATCGTCTTTCTACCTTTTATCACACAGTAGATGACTTGTGTGATCAAATCAAAACGTCTCATTTTAATATTTAAATTTCTTAACACGGATGAACCCGCAAAATATGTCTTTTATATATGCAACCCGTGAAAATCTTCGTATCAACATATATATATATATATATATATCAAATTTATATATATATATATATATATATATATATATAACAAGTATCAAATTTCTTGCATTCACATCTTTGATATCATTCACTTTAGCTAAAAAATTAATAATTATAATTAGTTGATTATTACAGTAGATATAATCTTATAATTTTTAGCATAGGCATAACTTTAAACTTAATTAAAATTAATATTTCCATTTTTATAAAAACAAGCACATGATATTATTAAACTAACTCCATGTATTATTTTCTAATGTGTAATGTCTTAAGATCTACTTAAAACTTTAATTCCATTACATCTATTAATTTTTTCAGACGACTTTATTTTTATGCTTCAAGTATGTGTGGGATAATAGAAATTTTTAAATATACAGTATATGTATGACAAAATCAAACACCTATTATGATTAATAATAATTAATAAATGTATAAAGTATTAACAGAGTGATGATAAATACTCAGAAGAACATTTAATTTCCCCGCAGCCATTCTCAAGTGCTAAAATTTTTAAATTTTCCGAAGGAGTGTGATGTGACAAGATTTAAGATTTTTATATTTGCGCTTTGCTTATTAATTAAACATTTCCTACTTCTGTTTTTAAAAATTGCCTCTTTGATTATTTTCTTATGTTTTTTTTGTCCAGAAGAACTTTAGCGTTGTTCTACATTAGAATTAAGAGTAAAATGTTTTCTCACGAACAAGGGCTGTCTAATGTTATTTTTTATTGTTTTGTTTCTTAATACAGCATCCGTATTCCCACAATGCATTTACACATAATTTAATATATGATGTTAATTTTTGATTCTCAGCTAACACTTTTTTTTAATTATTCACCAAACTATTAGCCAAATACAAAATAAAACCTTATATAATTAATTATATATAGATTTAATAAATTTAGACTGAACATTTGAAACATTTGTCAAGTGTTGGTGGCCTAGTGGTTAGCATAGCTGCCTTCCAAGCAGCTGGCCCGGGTTCGCTTCCCGGTCAAAGCATTTGACATATGAAAAAAAAAAAAACATTTGAAACATTACTAAATACATGTCGACTAATTAATTTTATACTTTTAAAAATTGACATATATTAACATTAATTTGTTAACCAACTTTAATTAGATCTTTTGTAAAACTTTAGTATTTTGTGATCTATTATTTTATATGCCTAATTTATCTTTACAATTAAGATTTCTTCTTAATAGAATTAAAGGGGACGGCAAATAAATTCTTTAATATAAATATTTATTTCCAGGAACACTTTCTATATTCCTTTATTAATTTTCTAGCACCATAGCTCAAATCACAATCATATGTATTAATTAGTTTAAAGTGTATAGTATATTTTTAGTAAAATGATTAGAATGATATTGAATAATTTATAATTTTTAATTACATAATAACAACAACTCATCAAACTGCTCTGCATAAACAATATGATATATCAAAAATAGCTTTCTATTCTACTACTTATAAGATTGATTCGAGTTCAAATCCTTAGGCTAATTTAAGTTTTAGATTTTTAGTTTTCAATTAAAATAAAGTTAAAGATGTTTAGGTTTCATGTATGCATTCCTTCCAACTTTGAATTCCAGAGATCTTTGATAAAAACAAAATCCAGAAACGAGTCTTAGAATGTTTATTTAAATACTGACAATAAAGATTATTATTGCATCTGTTATCTGGTAATAAGTGATTACTTACATTTCTGCTAGATGGCATTAGAGTGAAGAATTACTTTTATCTTTGTTTTTATAATATATCTACAAAGTTGATAAATACTAATTACAATAAAATTATATATAAATAATATGTTCAATGTGATATAACGTATTAGCCTATATTTCAGCTTAATAAAACTTGAATTCAGACTTTCACACGATCCTCAACTAGCCACTCTATCTCATACTACTGACACACTTGATCACACACATGTTGAAAAGATAAATAATCACCAATATATATATATATATATATTGTGCTAAACCAGAATTCGTCAGTTGATTCAGATTATCATCTCCACACATATATATACAATCAATACTCAGCTTATATTAAGATAGCCAATCTTCATACTTTAATGAACAGGCTTCAATCCACTCCATTCCACAACTCTTCAGCCATCCATTTCATTGAAAATCTGATGATGGAATGCTCAAATCTCTCAATGGTGCCAACCTTCTCATCCTATCCATGTTGACCATAAGTCACTCTGACTCCTCATGTACAGGACAAAATCCATTTACACACACACACACACACACACACACATATATATATATATATATATATATATATACGAGGGATGGGCAGGCCTTACAGCACTATATTTTCATATATAATTTTTTTCTGTAGTACAGGAATTTTCATATTGCATTCCAATAAATAATATATAGAGGGTTTGAACTCAGATTGTCACAAACCCTCAACTATCCCAACTATCTCATATTGCTGACATACTTGATCACACATGTTGAAAAGATGAAACACCAATATACGTATTTTGTGCTAAACTGGCATTCATCAATTGTTTCAGATTATCATCTCCACACATGTATACAATCAATGCTCAGCTTATATTAAGATATCCAATCTTCATACTTTAATGTGCAGGCTTCAATATTTGGGGGGATGATAATCTGGACCAACTGACAAGTGCTGATTTAGCACAGAATACATATATTGGTGATTATTTATCTTTTCAACAAATGGGTGATCAAGTGTCTCAGCAGTATGAGATAGCATGGATAGTTGAGGGTCATGTAAAAGTCTGAGTTCAAACCCCCTATATATTACATATTGGAGTGCAGGTATGAAAAAGCCTTTGCTACAGAAAAAATATATTAAAATATAGTACTGTAAGGCCTACCCATCCCTTGTATATGTATGTAAATGGATTATGACCTGCACATGAGGAGTCAAAGTGACTTATGGTCAACATGGGTAGGATGAGAAGGTTGGCACCAATGAGGGCTTTGAGCATTCCATCATCAGATTTTTAATGAAATGGATAGCTGAAGAGTTGTGAGGTGGAGTGGATTGAAACCTGTCCATTAAAGTATGAAGATTGGCTATCTTAATATAAGCTGAGCATTGATTATATGTATGTGTGGAGATGATAATCTGGACCAACTGATGAGTGTTGGTTTATCATGAAATACATATATTGGTGATTATTTATCTTTTCAACTTTTGTGTGATCAAGGGTGTTAGCAATATAAGATAACATGGATAGTTGAGGATCAGGTAAAAGTGTGAGTTCAAACTCTATATATTATATATTAGAGTGCAGGTATAAAAAAACCTGTACTACAGAAAAAATACATCTTAATAAAACTTGTAAATTTTTTTCTCAATTGATTTTAATCTCTCTCTACTGGTATAATGCTGTAATACATAATTTATATAAATCAATAGTAGCAAATGGAATAATATAATAACTTTTTTCTTTACAGTTTGAGAATATTCACTTTTTATGCCAATCCAGAATTTATCAGTAATCTATTTTTCATTTTAAATTTTTATGTAAAGGGTGTTATGGGGTTACTTATCATATCACTCCTGAAATGTCATGGTAAGATCCTAGTGTACCTTGGAACTAAATTTAACAATCACAAAATTCTACTGACAAAATATTAGATGTTTAATATTAAGTCAGCTCATCGACATATCTAAAAAAAATCATTAAGTTTCATAGAAATCCTAAGATAACAAAAAAAGATTTTGAGATTCAAATCCCAGATCATTAATATGGTAGCAAATGTGCCAGATGATAGACTTAAAAGGCCATTCAGTACTTTTGAATACATTAAATAAAGTCTACACATTAAAAAAATAAGATCATAAGATAATGATAACTGGAAACCATTGGACCAGAGCCTCTAGAAGTATGACAAACCTCCATTTCCCACCATACATCATATTATATTTACATTCTTTATTTTTATATTTAGTGCATCAATATTGATCTAAAATCTTTATCCCTCAGCTATACATTCATTTACTATCAATATTGGAAGGATGGCTGTAAAAAAATATTAAACCTTGTGACTTAACAAAATTTCCAAGGTTCACTTGCCCTGGACTTGAAACCAAATCATTATCCATCAAGTGGTTGAACTAATCTTTATTCCACATAAGCCTTCTTATGAACTAATCTTTATTCCACATAAGCCTTCTTAAAATTTGATTTTAATCACTGGAAATGTTTATATATATATATATATATATATATATTTTAATCACTGGAAATGTTTATATATATATATAGTGATAAGAATATTTTTACAAATTAGAAATGTAAATGATATACTTTGCGTTCATCCATATATGATTTTGATTATGAATATATGGACATTTTGGCTTGATCATATACGCTATCAACTAGATGATGAATAAAATATTATAAAGATGATTTTAGAGGTGCTATAAATTTCGACTAATAGAAAAACAGTTAAATAAGATTGAAAAAATATAGTCAGAAAATCTTAAACATACAATAGGAATGACATATGCTATGCTTTATGAAGGAAATGGAATGTCTAGCATAATCAACCCAAATTTGCATATGATTAACCTTATTAACAGTTGAGCTATGATTATGAAGGCTAGATCCTTTGAAAGCGCTTAGCAGATTTATTCGCATTTATTTATTTATCAACAATTACAGCTTTGAGGACGCGCGCTACACACGCAAACGAACTAGTATATATATATTCCCTCAAAGTAAAAACATTATTTAGCTAACTCATGATTTTTAAAACATTTTTCTAACATTGAATTTTTTTTTTTTTAAATTAAAGAACTTTAACATTGTTATAAACCATTGTTCACAGAACCTCTACAACTATCTTTATAATATCCTATTTATCAGGCAGTTGATGGCTTGAATGATCAGACCAAATGTCGATATATTCATTATCAAATTCATATATGGATGAATCTGTTATATCATTTATATATATTTTTACTGAATTATATATAAAAACATAATCAACTTAATAGACAACTATATATTTTAATTATATTTTTATTTAATAGACTTTCGTTCAAAATTGAACCTTGTCAAGATGTTAGATTAATCTTATATGTCACGTGAATTACATATTTTCCTAGCACTCCCTTTATTGACCAACCTCAACCCTAACAAATGTTTTTACACTTGCCAATTTTTATTTAGTGACCCTTTTCCTCCCAACTTTATTAAGTCTTATAATAAATTCATACATTTATTTTTATTTTCTTGTCTCTCATGCACTATTCTTTCTTTATAATTTCTACAATATTTTATCACTTTAATATTTTCTTCACATTTTAACATGACCTGTTTATATATATATATATATATATATATATATATATATATATATATATATATATATATATATATATATATATATATATATATATATATATATATAATAGAGAGAGAGAGAGAGAGAGAGAGAGAGAGAGATATTTCTTGATATTACAATTTTTAATGCAATAGACTGGGTATGAGCACAGACTTTCACTTGACCCACCACTCTCCACACTATCTCATAACACTGATACACCTGAACACACATATGTCGAAAAGATAAATAATCACCAATAACGTATTTCATGCTAAACCAGCAATCATCAGTTGGTCCAGATTACCATCTCTACACATATATGCTACAAGTGCTCAGATATATATTAAGATAGCAAATTCTCCTACTATAATGGACAGGCTTCAATCAACTTCAAGGTAGCATAGTTTAAATATGTATTTAGAAGTTGGTTCAGCTAAATTTTTAATGAATTGTTAAATAAAAATAAAATACTGGTATTATAAATAAGCCAACAATTTTATTACTCAGAACTCCACAGAAAGTTTGAATGCTGGAAGTGCTAGAACATGAATCAATATGAAGAATGATATGCATCAAAAATAAACAGTCTACCACAACCCTAAGCCATATAAAGCAACAAATTGTTTAATTGAATTTGAAACATCAAACGCATTTTTCAAACACAATATATATGAGCATGTCAATTAACTGATAACATTCTGAGCAGTTAAACTTATTATGGATGGGGAAAATGTCCCAATCGAGTCCAAATGCCAAGTTTATATCTATTATCTCAGTGCTTGCATGTTATTTCATCTCCAAACCAGAAACATATAAATAAAACGTAGTATTAAATATTAGAATACAGTATTAGGGTTTGAGATGTTATTCTATAAATAATATATATATATAGTATATTATTCTATAAATAATATATATATATAGTAATTTTTTAACAGATGTAATTGTTTAAGTATTTTTAAATATGTAGGATTTTCTGTTATTTTTGTTTTAAAAAATTCATAGTCAGATAATAATAGGCAGTGACCAATGAAAATTGTATACCTTCAACACTTTTTACATTCAAAAGGAGATTCTCTTCTCAATGCAGCTCTATTTCTTATGTAGAGATAAAGCTGTTATAATAAATATATACGTTTTCAAGACAGAAAAGTTTACGACATTTCCTAGTTTCTTTATTGAGGAAAATAGGAAAAGTAATGAGCTTTATTTTTTAAACATGTATATATTTACTATAACAGCAAGTGTCTATATAAGAACTAGAACTACATTTAGAAAAGGAATTCTTTTTTGTTTGTATTGTACAATTTTCATTGGGCACTGTCTATTATCATCTGATTGTGATTTTTCTGAAATAAAACTATCAAAAATTACATATTTTAAAATATTTAAACAAATACTTATCTACATATATATCTGCTTGTAAGATTATCCACCTAAGGATTATAATGATAAGTATTTATTTTTATTAATAAAGTAAAAATGTAAAAAAAGAATTCCAGTAATAATCAAATATTATTATTTCTTAAAGAACTCTTATTCCTAACTACCTTCAGCTATTCAAAATTTTCACTAAATATTTTGTCATTAGGATAAGAATTAAAATATTAAAAGTATTAAATTTATTTTCAAAGATAAAATTTATTTACACTCTTAAGAAAATACAGAAGGTTAGTCCATATTCTAGACCTCATTGGGTTAACCACATATGACAGGTTAGAAATTACAAACAATAAATGGATAAGGATTATAAATACAATCAAAGGAAAGAAAAAGTTTACACTAAATACAATTTGACTATTGAACTAACCAAAATTCCGATTACATTATACAAAGTCTGATAACACAATGCTGGGTCATAGGTAAATCATTTGAGCAAATATGAAGTATATATATATATATGAAAAACAAAAACAAGTGTTTAGATCTAGTATCTAACTCTATCCTTCACTGATAATAGAAAATAGCTTGAAATCAGCTGATCTGAGGGTGAGCAAATGAAAGAGATAGTTAATTCTGACTCTTTTGTCATTTATGTAAACAAATTTTACACTTGTTTCGGTGGTTTTGGTAAAACGCTATCTATTGATCATATATATATATATATATATATATTATATATATATATATATATATATATATATATATATATAATAAATGAAATAATGCTTAAAGATAACTGGGATAATTAGTAACCATTAGAAACCACCAGTAACCACATAAACATTCACAATAAGGATAGTAATCAATATTTCTCACTGCAGTAAAGGCAACCTTCTTACCTTTTAATAGCAAGAATGGAAATCCATTCTTACTAATGGTCCATTGAATATATATGGACACTTAAAGATTGCAACTTGACTACAGAGTATGAAATATTGATACAATGAAGTTTAAATAAACCTCTTTAAACATGAAATAAACACACACACATATATATATATTCTAATATTTATTCAGAAGTAAGAACAAAAAACTTAATAAAAAAAATCTAATTTGCAATTATGAGTGGTTTAGTGTCATGGTAGAGCAATAAATTCCAGACCTTCATGTTGTATGGATATCAGCTTAGCATTCATTATTACTTTAGCATTTGGATACCGTATAACCTCCATAACGACAAACCTTTTGGTTATTCAATTATTTATATAGCTAAATAAATAAAAAACTTTCTATAAGCCAATATACATAAAGTCTAAATAAAATTAAAACTTATAAAAGTGCATGAAAATAATTGTTTTAGATATATAAAAAAGAGGGATATAAAAAAAGAGATTTAAACCCAATTATCAATATTATTATAAAAATTAAAATGAAGGACTAGAAATTAAAAAAGATAGTCAATCTACTAAGACAATCCTAATAATGCTTTTGATAGAAATGTGTTAAAATATATATTTAAATGTGATTAACTTTTAACTAAAATAATAATAAGAACAAAATAAAGATATAATTCCTATAGCCATGACATTTTTAACTTTGTAAATGGAGAAGCAAAAAAAAAAAGCTTTGAGGATGACCATTCTATAGTCAAAACGGTCAGCTGAATAAGAAAAAATAAAAAAGATATTGTATTGCATTAAATGCATAAAATATTGCTAAATATTATTACTATTTATATTCTATGGTTTACATAGAGCGTAAACAATCTAAATATGAAAATTTCATTTTTAACATGTTTATGAATGCTATATCTCAGAAATAAGCTTTTCACATCCTTTGTTTTATTACATTTTTATATTATTGTCCTATTTAAAATAATATACAGTCTGATTTTCAGTAAAGAAACAAGAATCAAAAATTTGTTTGTATGTTTAGAAACATGAAAGCTAAAACCTTCAACAGATACGCTTTAAACATGTTTATGTGACAGCCAATCAGATGTAATAATGACATCACATGGACCTGGGTCCCACCTTTTTCTTATAGTTCTGACTTGTGTTTGAGAATTGAGAGGTCCATGTGATGTCATTATTATATCTGATTGGCTGTCACATAAGCATGTTTAAAGCGTATCTGTTGAAGGTTTTAGCTTTCACATTATAACAATGTTATCTGTTTGCGCTTAATAAATTTGATATATTTATAAGTTTAGGTATGTGTACATATATTTATATGCATGTATGTTAAGTAGACTACCCAAAAAATATTTTGGGTAACAGAATACTAAAGCTAAGTAATAATCATTGATCGATCATAATTAGCAGTAGTGCATCAGTGTTTACCACTCAACATAGATTTTTGTCACAATTTAATTTTAAAACTATATAATACATTTTAATAAAAGAATCATTACAAAGGTTCATTATATAGAGAAAAATAAATTCCATGAATGTAAAGAGATTAATATTTTAAAAATAAACAGTAAAACTAAAATTATTTATTTTAACATAAAAATTATTCAAGCATAAATAATTATATAATTAATAGTTATGTTTAACCTAGCTATCAGGGGTGGGATGGGGTGTATTATTAAGAAAAATCATTTCATTCAATTGACTAAATCGTGTTTTATTAATATATTAACACAAGAGGGCAACCAAAAACCTTGACCTATTAGCCTCAATTTTATCACAGCATTCAAGCAAAAAACCAAGCATAAATTTTCTATTAGAATTTTAAAAAAAAACTCTTCATTTTTTTAATGAGATTTTTTTGTACCTATTTCAAGGTGAATTAAAGTTTTTATTGTTCATTTTGTTTACTAATTATTGTAGCATTGTCTGCTTCAGTGTATTCAGACAGACAGTGTTATATATCAATGTTGTCTTATTAGTTTTAGTTTTCATTTTTGTACATAGATAGCAGATCTTATCAGGAAAGCAGCATAATTTTAATATATTATAATTTACCATATTCCAATGGGATCCTCTTTGTCATGCTTGTTGAAAATAAAAATAAGTATTAAATTAATCTAAAATGTTATTTTTGCAATTTCAATATATTTCTTTATTTTATGATATTTTTATTAACAAAAATAAAGTATATTTCATTTTTGTATGTGCTAATGTTTTTTACGGATTAAAACAATCCAGATAATGAAACAATGAATATTAAACCACAGGTATGGTTTTTTTTATAGAAATTGAAGTTGGAATAAATTTTAAAATTATTATTAATAACTTTTAAAATATTAATTACTATAGAATAAATTTAATTTTCATTTGAACTAACATTTTAAGTCTCTTTAATTATGAAAATCTTCTATGAAAAAGTTAATAATCCAAGATTAAATAATTACTTTTATTAAAAAAATTTCTTCTAATATCAAGCAACAAAATCTTAATTATTTAAAGCCTTTACAGTATTTGTGTGGTTCTTGCTCTTTAAAATATAAATATTTGTCTTTTCAATAGAAGCTGTGCAAAAGAAATGTGTTTAAGGTTTTTAATAATAAATATTACGTTGATGCATTATATAAAAGCATTTACACGAATGCAATAAATTTATTACAAAATTTACTTTGTATTAATTCCTAGATTTGTAAAAATTAAATCTACACTGAAACTATCTCTTCTACAGTATTTGATGTTTGAAATTGTAAGTTAAGTATAGTTAATCCATTTGCAATAAACTTTTTTGACACCCCCTAGATTTTTCCAATATTTTATTTTAATCTTTTACTCTTCCATACTCAACCATTTTTTAGTAAACATGCTTATGTTTGCTGCATTACTGGGTCAAAAGATAGTAAAATATGTGTCATAATTTAATAATAGAAAAAAAAAAGCCTAATTGTGTCTAAGCATTTATTAAAAAATAATGTGATTTTGAGACAAACTTTTAACTATTTTAAATAAACAGATTTAATTAATGTGGAAGCTACTGAAAGCCCTCAGTAAATTATATTTTTTGTTTATTGATGGTTAATTCATATATAGCTCATGTGAGTTTTTAGTAACTTCCCTATTAATATCATCTATCTATCTATCTATCTATCTATCTATCTATCTATCTATCTATCTATCTATCTATCTATCTATCTATCTATCTATCTATCTATCTATCTATCTATCTATCTATCTATCTATCTATCTATCTATCTATCTATCTATCTATCTATCTATCTATCTATCTATCTATCTATCTATCTATCTATCTATCTATCTATCTATCTATCTATCTATCTATCTATCTATCTATCTATCTATCTATCTATCTATCTATCTATCTATCTATCTATCTATCTATCTATCTATCTATCTATCTATCTATCTATCTATCTATCTATCTATCTATCTATCTATCTATCTATCTATCTATCTATCTATCTATCTATCTATCTATCTATCTATCTATCTATCTATCTATCTATCTATCTATCTATCTATCACAGTTGATATTTATATCTATTAACTGAAGATTAATTTAATCTTTAGGGATTATTAAATATAATTCTCAGGTTTTCTTTCTGATTAGTTATAGTTTATAGTTATCCTGAAATTATATATATATATGATAAACAAAAATGCAAGTTAAAAAACTTGCTAACGCTTGTATTTATGTCCACAGATGGCGTTCTACCAAAAACGCCAATCAAGCGTTTGTTTTGTTTACATAAACGTCAGAGTAGTTAGTATTCACTATCTCTAACTATAATTCCACTTTCAGATCATGATTTCAAGCTATTTGCTATCGTCAGTGAAAGACAGGAATAAAGAAACTAGATCTAAATACAAACTCTGAGCGTTTTTGAAACAATTTCTATTCAGCTTGCAAGCATGAATTTTTTAGACACGTAATGTCTTCAAACTCAGCATAGCAAACCAGATAGCTATATTCTGATCTCAGTTCAGCATCACCACATAGTAGAAGCCTCTGCAATCTATATCATCAAAAAGACCTAAAGGTACATTTATGATAAACAAAAATCAAGTTAAAAAACTTGCTAACGCTGTATCTATGCCACAGATCGTCTACCAAAACCCAATCAAGCGTATGTTTTTTTACATAAACGTCAGAGTAGTTAGTATTCACTATCTCTAACTATAATCCACTTTCAGATCATGATTTCAAGCTATTTCTATCGTCAGTAAAGACAGGAATAAAGAAACTAGATCTAAATACAAACTCTGAACGTTTATGAAACAATTTCTATTCAGCTTGCAAGCGTGAATTTTTAGACACGTAATGTCTTCAAACTCAGCATAGCAAACCGATAGCTATATGGGTCTGATCTCAGTTCAGCATCACCACATAGTAGAAGCCTCTGCAATCTATATCATTGCAAGAAAGACCTCAAAGGTACATTTATGATAAACAAAATGCAAGTTAAAAAACTTGCTAACGCTTGTATTTATGTCCACAGATGGCGTTCTACCAAAACGCCAATCAAGCGTATGTTTTGTTTACATAAACGTCAGAGTAGTTAGATTCACTATCTCTAACTATAATTCCACTTTCAGATCATGATTTCAAGCTATTTGCTATCGTCAGTGAAAGCAGGAATAAAGAAACTAGATCTAAATACAAACTCTGAGCGTTTTTGAAACAATTTCTATCAGCTTGCAAGCGTGAATTTTTAGACACGTAATGTCTTCAAACCGCTAGCAAACCGATAGCTATGGGCTGATCTCAGTTCAGCATCACCACATAGTAGAAGCCTCTGCAATCTATATCATTGCAAGAAAGACCTCAAAGGTACATTTATGATAAACAAAAAGCAATAAAAACTTGCTAGCGATTTAGTCCACAGAGGCGTCTACCAAAACCAACAGTTGAATAAAGTCAGAGAGTTAGTATTCACTACTCTAACTATAATCCACTTTCAGATCATGATTTCAAGCTATTTGCTATCGTCAGTGAAAGACAGGAATAAAGAACAGACTAAAACAAACCTGGGTTTAGAAACAATTCTATTCAGCTTGCAGCGGAATTTTAGACCGATGCTTCAAACTCCAAGCAAACCGATACTATGGGCTGATCTCGTTCAGCACACCACATAGTGAGCGCAACACTGCAAGAACATATATATTGTCACACTCTGCATTGTAATACATCAATAAATTGAATGCTTATATATGATCTAATCTAAAATACAGGTGTTCCACTCTGCATTTATTGTTTATTGATGTCAGCACTGGGGGGTTTTTAGTAGCTTTAGCATTAATTACATCTATATTTAAGCTATCACATTTGATATTTGCATAAATCAGATTTACATTTGCTATATGCTAATCTAAATAAGTCATCAAATTGAGAATCAGTCAGCTGATTTCTATATATGTTCTTCATGTATTTCACTTTAGAATAGATTGATTATGAATAATATGAGCAGACTTTTGGATCCATTATATATATTACGGTATTTTTCATACATTAATTTTCAAATTTAAATATACTTATATTTCTCTCTCCATATCTGCATCATTTTTGAACTTGACAAATTCATCAAATAACTGTGTGTATTCATATTTCGATAGAATTAGTTGTGTAATAGTTGTTTTTTTTAACTGCCAGAGATTTTGTACAATCAAGAAACAATTCATAATATTTCTTATATAAAGTAGATACATAATTTGAACTGATTGCATGGTTTTCGGAAAAAAATATCAATGCCATCTTATTTAACTTTTTTTATAGTTGGAAATTTATGAAATATTTGATTTTCATTTTCCTTATAATATATAGTTAGATTCTCTTCAAAGACAAATACTTTATTTATCTTCTACAAAATAATTTTATTTTCAGCCTGTAAACTATAATTGAGCTGACCAAGTTCTTCTGAGATATCACACAGAAGGGCTAAAACACCACGATTCATCATTTTCAAGTTCTTGTAACCATTACTATTTTATTATAAATTTTTTACCATAAAGAAAAACAATTGATTCAAAACCTTTCCCTTGCTTAGACATCAAGGGGATGTCTTTAAAAGAATGTCACTGTAATTACTGTTCATTTCTTCTAAAGGACCTTTGAATTTTCTGTGGTTTAGTTTTTATGCTGCTAATTTTCTTAGTGAATGATGCAGAGAAATGTTAAAAGATTTGTTAAATATTTTTTATTTTATGTCAATACTAAACAATATGAAGATAATCCATGACTCTTGTTTGATTTGCTTTAAAAATCTTCATGGAATTAAATTCTGCTTAGGTATGTCATTTCAGTGTCAGCAATAGAATCAATAACTAAGTAGAATATTCATGATTCAATATTTCTATGATGTGATCAGAAATGTGTTTTGAAAATATCTTCAATATGCCAACACAGATACAATGAGAGCATCCTTTTTAAATTTACAATATTGATTTTTATTGCTACAGTATTACAATAAATGGTTTTGTTTATATACCAGGTATGTTACAATTTTTACATGATGCTTTTATCATAACTCACTGTATCATGTGATATTTTCAATGATATCATATTTTGTTGCAAGGATTTTTTGAAGAAAGGTTAACTTTTCACATCATAATAAAGACCTGTGAAGAAAACTGGAATTAAATGATTTGTTTTCATACTATAATGATGAGCAATATTATATTTTTTAATAAAGCACTTTCACCACAAATCAAACATGTTGCTGAATTTTGTTCCTTCCCCATTGGCTTGAGACACAATATTTTTATCTGATTTTGTTTGTTTCTATTTTGAAAACATTCCTGATATTCTGGTTAATTAAATTGTAATTTTGGCACAAATATATTTCAAAACAATCACAAGTTTCTGTATCTGTTTTCCAATAATCAACAAGCAAAATTATAAGAATGAAAATGGCATGCAGCAACATAATTACCCAACTAAACAAAACAAATGTGTTGTAAGTCAATTGCCAATGGAAATGCATGACATGCACCCTTTCCAAGTGACTGTTCCCATGACTCTCAATATTTTGAAACTTAGATTAATGAGATTACACATAAAATATCAGTAGCCAAAAGGTTGCATAAGGTGGCTTTATTTTGTGTACATTTCCCTTGTTTTTTCTAGTCATAATTTGAGTTACAATTCAACATTTGATTTTTTTGTTTTAATTCTTTATTCTATATTAGAATCCAATACATTGAATTTGAGTTATAAGTAATGCAAATTTACAAAAAAAAAACATACTAAAAATTATATTTGAATTTTCAAATACAGAAAAAACAAATAAAGTAAAATATACAATAATTTAATATATCTAGCACACAGTTCTTCTTTTCAAAATAGTTCATATATATCTAATATAGAAATAAAACAAACTAACTCCTTCTTTTTAAAACTTGCTTTTTTTATGATTATAATCATGAAAAAGAAATCCAACGTTTCGACTATTTTTTATAGTCTTTTTTTTTTTTAGATGTTAATAGAAAAAGATAAAAGAAAATAATAGGTTTTTAATTAAAAGTTTTTATATGATATATATATAGATTTTTAAAAAGAAATTAGTTGTGTTTAAGTTGTGATTGTAATAGGAAAGGGGAGTGAGATAAGGTAAAAAAAAGAAAATTTTGGTTATGAATATATTTTGTAATTTTTAATTAATTTAATTTTTTTTTGGAATATGTGATATTTATTGTATAAATATTTTATTTTAGTGTGCCTTGAAAAAGACTATAAAAAATAGTCGAAACATTGGATTTCTTTTTTATGATTATAGTCATAAAAAATCAAGTTTTAAAAAGAATGAGTTAGTTTGTTTTATTTCTATATTAAAATATACAATAACAATAACTTTTTTTTATTGTAAGGTTACAAGTAAAAAAATAGAAAAATCACTATTGATTAAACTTCATTATAAAAACCTGGAATAAACTGACATTAAATCTTCATAAGACTGTGAAATTTTGTTATAAAATTTTAAATTGCACTTATAATGACTAAAATATCATAAATGTTTCATATTATGGAATTTGACAAAATCTTACTGATGGCAATGTTCTTTTTACAATTATTACTAATTTTTTAAATAGTATTTTTAAAAATAAAACATAGTCAACTAAAATCTAGGTGTAATCATACAAATAATTTTAAAACAATTACTATATAACCATTTTGGAAAAATAATCAAAAATATTCAAATAGATTATAAAACAATTTTTTACCCATTTATTACAACAATGATCAAGTGGTTTCAATAGTGTTCTAAATGCTTTCAAAGTCTGAAAACAAATAATTTATCAGTCAGCAATGTTTTCGACTCTTTTCCAGATCAATTTCTTTACATAGTACTGAAATCTTCACATTTTTAATCAATATATATTTTAATTCTAGCTTCTACTATCAAATAAACACAATTTCAGAAAAGTAGTACTATTTTGTATTTTTATAATTTTTTTTTCATGTGTCATAGCATCGGCCGGAAAGTGAACCCGCTAACCTGGGACAACTGTTTGTAACGCAGCTCGACCACCAACGCTTGACTATTTTTATAATTTTTACTTTATTATTTGCAAATAAAAACATTCTTAAAATATTTTAACTTTAAAAATGTAAAAAAAAAAACATGTATTATACTGAAATATATAATCAAAACAATATATTTTATTTTAGGAATTGTTGATAGAAGTATTTAATGTAAAAAAGAGAATTTATTTAATGTATTTCTAAAACTGAAATGACTTATTTTTAAAATATCATAAAATATTACAATTCTGCATATTATTTTATCATTACACTTATAATCATTAAAAATGATTAAAAATAATGCCTATGCTGATTACAATAGAGTTACTTTTTGGGCCAATCATAACTTACTGTTTAACCATTATAATGTTTTTCTCTTTTAAAAACAAAGATTTTTTGTCAATGCATTGGTGACCTAGTGGTTAGCATAGTGGCTTTCCAAGCAGCTGGCCTGGGTTCATATATTAATGTATTTGATATATGAAAAAAAAAATGAATAAAATACCAGTGTAATCATAAATAATTTTGTTTTCAAATGAAAATTTATAAGTATTTTGCAAAACTAATTAAAATGTATAAATATTTTATGAAAGATATACATTTCTGCTTTTTGAAGTAAATATAAAAAGAATGCCAAAGATATATTTGCAAACACTCTTGGCGCATGAAAATGAAGAAGCACTTTCAGTTCGTTTACATTATATTCTCTATACAATACTGACATTTTCAATTTAAAAAAAAAACAATAAATCAATATATATATATATATATTTCTAGTTCCAATTTCTGCTATCAAATCAATACAAGACTGGGCAAAAAATGCTGACACATTCCTGCAAGAGTATAAAGGTAATCTGGAATTGTCCACCATCCAAGTCTCCATACAAAGAACTTTGTTGATATAATGTCATATGTCTATGATTACATACTTCTACCTTGTATAAGAATGATATATTGAAAATTGCACTACAGAAATATTCATTATTGGTTATCTGTAGTCTAATAAATGACTAATAAAATTATTAAAACGCTTAAAATGCATGACTCGTCTAAAAACGAGAAGATTTGACGTCACTCTAAATCGGCTACTTTTTATCGCACGTATACATATAATATGTCATTCGAAAGAAAATCAAATGTTCTGCAAGATGGTGCCCTCTTCAGAGTTATTTTACAAGTAAAAAATCAATAAAAATGACCATATATGTCAAACAAAACCAAATCACCGCCTCCTCACCAACTTTTCTTGAATCTTATTGGCTGTCCCACTTCTGTCAGAAAGGGAAATGGCTGCCAAAAAGTAAAAAGTTACGTTCGTTTTGATTTTTATTACGAAAATGATAAACGAATGTTTACAACATTTTAAACAATATTTGAATTGAATTACAAATTATTATTGATAAAATAATACTAAAAATCAAATTATTTTAGAAAAATAGTTAAGATATTACCAAGAATTATTTATTTATTGGTACATATTGATCATAACGTTAAAGTGAAAAAAAAAAGATTGCGTCAGCAATCTTTTTTGGTTGGTTGAATAGCGGTTACTTTTATTTCACTGCAATTGAATATTTTTTAAATTATAAATCAAATTTTATTTTTGAAAAGACTTTCATTTGCTTTCGTAATCTAAAAATTCAGTAATATACTTTTTACAAACGAAACTAACGTATTTATATTATTAAAAGTGATCTATTTTAACAATAGATTTTGTTAAAGTTGTGAGTTGGCCAATTACAAGTTTTGATTTTTAACTCATTCGGCCAATTAAATAATAATCGTTGAAAGGGTTAATATATGTCCAAATCGTTTGTGACAAGTTGTAAGAACAATAAATTTGACACATCAATTAAACTTTAAAACTCAATTGAAAATTAATATATCTGATTTTTTTAAAATTAAACACATGAACACATGGACTTATTCCCACATGTAATGTCTTTATAAATATATTAAATAATCTCAATATTACCACATATTCCTTTAAATTCATATAAATAAAGATATAACAAAAGACAAATGATCCCAAGATGCATTTTGGTCCAGGTCATTATTTCTCATATGAGATAGAACATGAGAGATAGTGACCTAGACTAACTGATGAGTGCTGGCTCAGCATGAAATGCATCTTGGGGCTCATTTGTCTTTTATTTACATGAATTTAAAAGAATATGTGGTAATAAGCCAATAAACATCATATGATCGCCATTTACTGTACAAAGAGTTTTGCCTGTTTTAATATGTGGTAATATTGAGGTTATTTAATATATTTATATAATATTTTGCCACTTTTATATCTGCTATCATTGAATATTATTTTAATATTAATGTTTTTATAGAATATAGTACATTAACCATTTTTGTTTATTCCAAAGTTGTGATGTTCGTTCAATCATTTACTTTTACTCCTTGCAGTTATCTGTAGCATTAGTTTGTTGGTTTTCCATTCATCTGATGGGAGAATTTGCAACTAGAACATATATTAATGTATTAGTTTAAAAAACTATCTGAAAAACATCAGTAAGGAGAACTTATGTTAAAAGAGCTGGCAAAACTGTGATTGGAAGATCCTTTATTCTCAAGCTTAGATAGTGCTTATGAAAGTATTTGCAATTACCTTTTCTTTAATATGACTTTGAAAAAAGAAATTGCACATTTTCCATTATTGTTGCATTGAAAGTGCATATATATAAAAGACATATTTTGCAGGTTCATTCATGTTAAAAAATTTAAATATTGATATACCGACATTTCAACTTGATCACACAAGTCATCCACTGGGTGATAAAAGGTAGAAAGACAGTTGTAGAGGCGCTACAATCACTGATTTGAAAAAAAAAACGTTAAAATTCCACCAATAGCAAAAATGTTAAATTAAGAATATTTTTAAAAAAAATCTTTCCAAATAGGAGGAGGTTTGCATGTATCATCTCGTTTATTGATACAATCTGGCCTTTTAAGTATCTCAATGGTTTCTCTAATTTTGCACAGGTAGAGATTATCACATCTGGATATGATCCTGGTATTAGAAAAATCAATTTTGTATAAACAGTATCACCCTGGCAATAAAAATATGTAAGTAAAAAAAATGTAATAAATAAAAAAAGAAAAGCATTAAAATTAGTAAATTTAATATATTATGTGATACCACAGTAGGCATTTATCTGTCTTATAGCATCATATGTGAACATGTTTAATAATAATGTTTCTTTATCTTATATTGTAAACATATATTCTAGTTCCTCATTTAATTATCCCTTGACGTGTGTACAATATTTTATAATAATAAAATGTTTTCCAAGCTTTAGTCTAAAAATTCTACAAAATATAATAAAATTCATAAAGTATCTTTTGTACGCAGTAAAAATGAAAGCTATAAATTTAATAGTGGCAGAAAAAAGAACTGAAAATTGTTTTTATATTGAATAAAAAAAATTAAAGTTTAAAGAGTTTAAATGAGAATTTGAAATGGTTAACAAATAAAAGTGATTGTACAGATTCTAAAAACAATACAGACTATAAAATTATCAAAACAATGAGAGAGGTCGTTGTAATGAAGGCACTATTTTTTTCCATAGAGAAAAAAAAATGTTATTGAAGAAAAAGGTCTGACGTTTCACTACTTAATTTATTGGAAAAAAAATAAAAATATTGTACAGAATTTTTTTTTTAATGAAATGCTAATTAATAAACATACACTCAGTAAGTATATGTGTAAATGTACTCTCTCACCTATCATTAATAATTGCATTATATTTTAATTTTGCTTATACTATAATCGTAACTTTTATATATATATATATGCAAACTATACACATAGAAATACATCTTTCTTATATATATATATATCATTAAACGCCAGTCAACCATTAGACAATCCCAATATCAATAACAATCAACAATTTCAAACTGTTGTCAAGGTAATCTTTTAGCTATATATATATATATATATATATATATATATATATATAAATCACTAGATGGAGCTTACCAATAGCTCTAAACAAGCTTTATTTTTATAAGTGCTGAAAGAGAAAGAATTTAAAATCTCTATCGTTAAAACTCTACCTCCAGACCAATTGGTTTCGAGCTTATGGCTCACCTCAATGGAGGGCTGGGTCTCTAGAAACTAGATCTAAAGTACTAACTCAAAAGTCAGCACTTATAAAACACACTTCTATCAATTTGAAAGCATGAATTTATCAGAAACATAAATGTCTTTAAATCCAGCCTTACAAACCAGATAGCTATATGGGTCTGAATTCAGCTCAGCTTCACCATATAGTAATAGCCTCTGCAATATAGCATCACAAAAGTCATCAAAGGTATATTGCAGAGGCTATTACTATATGGTGAAACTGAGCTGAATTCAGACCCATATAACTATAATGGCTTGCAAAGCTGGATTTGAAGGCATTTACATGTCTGACAATTTCAGACTTTCAAATTGATAGAAACATGTTTTATAAGTGCTGACTTTTGAGTTAGTATTTTAGATCTAGTTTCTAGAGACCCAGCCCTCCATTGAGGTGAGCCATAAGCTCGAAACCAATTGGTCTGGAGATACGATAGAGATTTTGAATTCTTTCTCTTTTGGCACTTATAAAAATAAAGCTTTATTTAGAGCTATTGATAAGCTCCATCTAGTGATCATTTAAATGTAAGCTTAAAAGCAAGTTACAAAATTTAAAACTTGTTTTATTATATATATATATATATATATATCACACCAGGTTCCCTAGCTTTTTCATTTATTACTTTTTATTATATTTATATAGATGTCAGTTACTAAAGGGGTTTTGAATCATTTATATTGTACATACAAGTATAACAGATTAATGTTTGTGATACAACCCAATTACTCCTGCTTTTTTAATTTAATAAATAAATATTAGGAAAATCATGATTATATTTCCTGGTCAATCTAACTTCCAGTCATACTATATGACATAATATAAAAAGGAACTATAACTTGTGACAGCTTTTATTTATTTGTTTCAGGCATGGTGTATAATAGACTGTATTAGCTGAATACACCATCACAAGGTCAATTAATAAAAACCGAATATCTCTCCTTTATAAATATAAGTTTTTGATATCTAGTTTCAAGGTTTAACAAATTAGTTACATGTATTAGCCTTCTTATATATGGAGGAATCTAAATACGGAAGTTTGCTAAATTTAATTACTACATAGATTTAATAAACAAATAAGTATATACTATAAATACAAAATTATTTATTAATACTACACTATTGAATATTATTAAACATTAACATATAGAAATAACATTACATGAATATATATATATATATATACTTAATTATAAATTTAATTAGGTATTCTGTTAGCAATAATAAAGTTTAGCTCATCTTTCTCATTAGTTTGTTAAAAGTTTATATTAAATAGTTCAGATAAATATGAAAGTTAGGTATAGAGCTGTCATTAATCTTATCTATTATTTCTTTGAATTGGGTTTAATTATTGATATAATAGGTATATACCGTGGCCACAAATTTCTCATTTTTACTAACTATGGAATCCATTAGGTCTGGTTGAAATGTTGTATTCATATTAGCTTGCTATGGTCCTGATATTAAGTAGGCATGTCATTTTAAATCAAGGCATCCTCTCAACTCTAGACTATGAAAATGGCATTGGTGATAATATCTGTTACAAAGTGCATCTGGTTTGAATTATACCTGCAGGTAAAAGTAAACAACATGTGGAGAAACATTTTTATACTGATTTCTGGATCTTTCTCTGTTTTCTACTGCACAATGAAGAACACTGCACATTAATTTGAAAAACTCATGAGTAATATGAATGTATTAAGAAAAGAACTATCAAAGTTCTTGGATTTACCTTTTTATACCACTTGTTTGATCCACCATGCAAGTATCTATTCACACTTTTCTTTATCTCTTCAAGGAATTGATTCTCCTCCAAAACTTATTTTTATTATAAATAATTTACAACATTAATGATAACTTACAATTCATGGTTTTATATTATCTTTACTATAGCATACATTTTATTTGTTTGTAGACTAACATAATGTCATCAACCAAAATGAATAATGAATACTGAAAAATTTAAACAATGTTTAGTTATATACAATCTTTAATTTTATTTTATTTTTTCATCTACCAAGTTCATATTATCGATTGACATTCCGACCAGCATATTTACTTAGGGAGTGAAGAAATAGCACACCTCACATCCTCTCTAATTATAGTCAATTTCATTTTTTTCTTATCATAAAATAACCTACATGTATATTTTTTCCTTGATTATCAGGGTAGTGACAATAAAAATAATAAATCTTGTTTATTAAATAAAAAAATCTACTCTTGTTTATATTATTATATTTTATAAAATATACTTTTCTCTCAGCAATCTTTGTTCATGGTAGAATGCCAAACACCTATTGTACCAAAAATAATGGTACAATGTATATATAATATTGAAACAGTACAACAATAAATAAAAAATAAAATCAAATTAAATAAAACAAATATACTTTCAACATAATTGCATCGTAATCATGGTTATCAAACAAAAAGCAACAATAGTTTAGTATTATATTATATTTATCATCTAAAGATGTTTTTTTTAAATCTTTGTATCAATAATTTCAATTTCTATGTTCAAGTTGCAAGCTTTAGGGTCTATATAAATATATTGGGCCATTAATAAAGGTAAAATTCTACCTTCATTGTTAAAAAAAGGTTGCCTTGACAATAGTTTGAAATTGTTGATTGTTATTGATATTGGGATTGGCTAAATATTGACTCACTTTTAATGGTATATATAATATTACTTCAATGAAAAACTCCAATAAAATGGCTATTACACGTTTATAAGAACACTTGTTTGCATCAGGTATTGTCAATTGGTAATAATTGATAGTTTATTTAGCAATATCGAAAGAAAAAAGTTATCTCTCTTTACATGGATATAATCTTCTGATTTTTATTCTTTAATATATATATAATAAATAAAATTTCCGTTAATTAAAAACAAAATTGTAATTATAATTGAAATAATAAATTTAACGGTTTACAAACTATTACAAACAATCCTTAAACAGAAGTACTTTCAGTTAATTTCTTAAACCTGCCTCAACTGCCATTAAATAAAAAAAAAATCAAGTGGAAGCAATCATCAGCAATTCAAATCCTACAAATCTCATATTTTAATGTTAGCAGCTTGTTGATTTATTAAATGCATTTTATTCCTGTTTCTAAAAATTGCCTCTTTAATTTTTCTTTTACTATGGTTTCTCTCTTCATGAAGAATTTTCACATTTTCAAAACCAAATTTAAATTTGTATTTACATGTTTTTTCATGATCAAAGAAAACTGAAGGAGATATTCAATCACCATTATTTTTATTTTTTACATGCGTACAATCACAAAAAATTTGATATATGACATTACATTTTTGCTTGATAGGTATGACATCATTAAATTTATTATTTCAATTATATATATATATATATATATGTTAAAACGAAGATTTGCACGGGTTAAATATATAAAATACATATTTTGTTATCCATAAAACTTAATACCAATACACTACATCACTTCACAACACCACAAACCTTGATGGTCATCAGATTGAAAAGTCACCATAAATATATATATATATATATATATATATAAGTAAATCATACATATTGTATTGTAATCAAGGCTTATCAGTAAGATATGAGATGTTATACATGCTGTATGATAAATGTAAGAAGAGCATGGAATAAAATAGAAGGTATCACAGTTTCATTGTATATATTTATAATTACTGTTGTAAAGTATTTAAGATAAAAAAAATCATGACCAAACTTAGATTAGATTTTATTCAAAATATTTGTTTTTAAGACACCAAACCAAAAAATGTCAATAGCAAAAAAGAAAGTTATAATTTTCAGAAAAAAATGCCTTCATAAACACTATAGCAATTTTTTGTCATTTTAAATTATATATAAATAAAACTTTGAATTTCAGAACAAAATTTAATTGCTTTATGATAGCTTAATAATAATGTGTTCGGATTTTAGAAATGTAGTTCAAATAACAAATACTTCATGCATTGAATACTTTAATGAGCTATACAACAATTATTCTATAAAAAAATGTTGTTTTTGATTATTTATTTCAGTTTATTAGATATTTTTTCTACATTTGCAAAGTTGAAATATTATTTTTGAGAGTATTTTTCATTTGTAAACTAAACCTGTAAAAAATAATGTAAAATTTGTTGACATATAATACAGAATAAAGGTTTAACTTTTTATGTGATTTTTACGTGTTTTATTAATTTTTTACAGATTTTATTTTATTTGCAAAAAGAGTGGAATAATTTTATTGACCAACTACATAAAAATTTGAGTAATTTTATTTGTCAATTACAGTTCTATTATGATTCTATCCATAAAAATATTAATCTACCATAAACAGAAGTGTTTTAATTTCATTTTAAAAATTTAATTATTTTATATTCAAATTGGTTACATGTAACAAAAAAATTAAAATAATGTTAATAACTGAAGAAAAATATAAGAAAAACATTTGAAACATAGCCTGCAGTAAAACAAAAGAATTATATTTCAATCAATCTTTAAGTGAAATTGCTGATAATTTCATGTTTTAGAAATTATGATCCCTAATTATTCACTTCTGCTGTCTTTTCTTCACCTAAAATTAAATATTTTAAATAAAAATCTAAATCTAAACACATTATTAGTCAATATAGTGTAAAAAGTAATCATAAATACACAAACATTTATGAAAAATAGTTGCATTTTGCTAGTTATCCCTGAATATCATTGATATGCTAATAGTGTCAATGTTATTCATTTGTCTTGAATGGTGGTCAAGGGATATTCTCTTTCCCTTGATTATTTTTCTTCTAAAATTTAAAAATTTTCAAATCAGAGTTTATATTTAGGTAAGTTGATGTAAAAACTTAATTATGAATGTAAAAAATCATGAGAAATATATTTATTTACGTTCAAAATTTATTACAAAATCATAAAACATTTTGGTTTGAGTTCTGACTTTGACAGTTAGACATACTGGTTGAACAATGACTGAAGGTGTCGGTCAGTGGTTTGCAGTACCTTATAAGGAAAAAGAGGCTGGACTATATAACAATATAGATAGCAATGAAAAATCTTATTTTTTTCAAAAATCACTGCTAAATTCAAATTTTTTTTTGGAACTAACATTTTAAATACCAAATTTAATATAAAATAAGTATAAAATGATGAATATATGGCTAAATCTGGCCAAGAGATGGTGCATGATAGTTAGTAAACATAATAGACAAGTGAATGGTTAATCTTAAAATAAAATGTTTCCAATAACACTTTTAACTTTTTTTTCTAATTTTCCTATCACATTTTTGGCAGATCACAGTGTATTTGAGTTCCATTCCCAACTTTATATTTTAATGAAATAGTCATTATTCTGCATAATATTCTTTCAATTTTCAACTTGTTTCTTAAAACTATAAATTTAAAAATTAAAAATCATTCTTAAAAACAATATTTCAACATTGCAAATATAGAAACAAAGCAAATAATGGGATAGTGATGACTATGGTTATTAAAGAACTAAAGACACCAAAATGAAAGGGTGCTGAACTGAATTCAGATCCATATGACTATATAAGCTAATGGGCTTAGATTGAAAACATTAAGGTTTTTCAGTTTAAGACTCATAGTTTTCTAGTTAAGTGGAGATAAAAGGTGGCTGCTGGAGGGTTGTATTAGATCCTAAGATCTAGATGCAGTACTCTCAGATCCAAGGCTCCTCACTGATGCAGGCCATAAGCCAGAAACTAGTCTGGGGATATTGGATGAGTAGATACTAGATGGGGACTTTATGCACAAGCCTTCTGGCATCCATTGATTACTCTAGCTTGCTGTGTGTGGCAATACATATAGTGAGTTTTGCCTGTTTTAGAAACAAAGTAATAAACTGTAATATGTAATCAGAACAATAGTGTTTGATATTTCATGATTACCAATAAAATGTACTTTCAATGAAACAAAAATTATTTGATCTTTATTTCAGTGAATCAATTTTTTTCAAGAATGTATAAAATCATGATATTATGGTTTGTTTTTTTAATTCGAGATTCTACTCTCAATTTTTAGAAAATGACAAAAATTAATTTTTCAAATATTTATCCATATATTCCTTTTTCCTCCAATCACAATTTTCTTTTTTACACTATTACATTTCTCTTGATGTATATTCTTCTATAAACAAATATTTTCAAATAATTTCAGAGTTTAATCTTAATATTCTTGTCAAAAAAAATATTTCATAAATATGTTGCAAAAAGAATCATAAATGTATACACAAATTGCAGAATATACAATTTTCATTTTCAAGACTTAACTCTTTCACATTTAATTTTTTTTCCAACCACATCTACTGAGATTTGAGCACAGGTTCAACATTAAAATTAAAATGTTTTAAACCTTCATTTAATATTATGAATAAGTAAATTAGATTTGATTTGTGACAAATTTAAGTTTACAAATGAAAGAAATTCTAAAAAAAATCCCATTTCAATGTTCTAAATATATAAAAAAATATATAAAATATGAAATACTTAATGGGAGCAATAACTTTATGTCTACTAGTTCTTTGTCCTAATGTTATTGTAAAAAAAAACAAGTTAACAAAATATTTGTTGAATTAATTCCAATTTTTAAACCTGAATTAATTATTATAAAATTATAACAAATCTATGAAATATTTGTCAAAAATTGAAAATTATATTTATTAAGTTTTCACAAAATTTTAGAATAATCTCTGTTTGACTGAGCACACCACTGCTATTCATAGAATGTTGTTTCATTTCTTAACTTGTACTTTTAAAAGTGAAATATGTTGTTAAAAATGTCTATGTGGAAATATAAATTTATTTTATTTTTAATAATTATAATGAAGATATTTTGTAAAAATCATTACAAATGCTTAAATACACCATAAAATTGATCACCCCCACCTCTGTTTTTATTATTCAAAAAATAGGATGGGAACTTTTAATATTCATATTCAAAAAAACCAACCAATCAGCAATCTTTAGTTTGTCAGGATCTTTTCATCTTATAATCTCTAGATTCCTTTTATTGATTTATTAGTTACAAGAAACATCTGAAGATGTCAGTAGTGCAGCAGAGCAATTTAATTCAAGTGTTTGGTGCAAAATGACCATAAATAATAGGAAAAAGACTGAAAAGAAAGTGACACCACCCCAGATACTAAATACAAAAAGACTTAAACAAAAGATGCACTCTCATAAATACATAGTCTAATTTGGGACAGAAATCTAACTAATCACCAGTGTTTCAGTATCTTTTTAGTAGATTCTTTATATGATACTGACATCTTATGAATAAATCAATATATATTTTAATTTCAGTCTTTACATTAAATCAATGTAAAGCTAGCAAAAGAATGCTACCAGTGACTATCAGGGAGTGGATTTAAACTGGGCAATCAAAGAACTACTATACTACATTTCAGAAATATTGTCGATATGGGAACACATTAAAACAACCACCCACAAATATTTTGTAAGAATTTCTCTTTTTATTGTAATTACTTGGGTGGTATGATTCAAATTCACAGTTTTCTAATCTCGCTAAGTCAAAAAATAAAAGTTTTGGAAACATAGTATTAATATGTATTATTTGCTTTGTTTAGACATAAAAACTAGTTTTCATTTATTTGAATTAAATTTCCTGACCAATCATTTTTTTTAATAACTAGTAATGTTATAGCAAAAAAACAAAACAAAGATTAAATATCCATAGAATATCTCAAGAATGTCTGTTTAAAAATTTTTTAAACACTAATTTTGCATAATTTTTGATATATGAAATCTCATGAAAAGAAACTAACTTTCACACATACACTAATACATGCACTCAACCATCAGTAAGAAATTTTTAAACAATAAGCAAATCATTTATAAATTTACACATTAATTTATTAAAGCATGTGTGAAAATTAATTTCCTTTCATGAGATTACACACACACACACACACACATATATATATACACACATTGCTAAATTATTGATTTGCATATATATATAAATAACTATAACCATTAAATGTCTGTATTTTTAAATCATATAATAATAATTCAAACAAATTTATTTAACACAGTATTCAATACATTTGTATTAATGGTTGATAAAGACTGTCAGTGAAACAATCAGAGAAATTGAAAGTACTTCCGGTAAAGAAGATATTATTTAATTTGATTGTGTTTGAATTATTATTATGGAAGTAAACTATTCTTTATACCTGTAGTAGAAAATTGACATGCACTCTCTCTTCAAAAAATGTTTAAAAGTATAGGAAGTCAAACTTTGTTTAGAGCTTATTCTTTAAAGAGCCCAATATTTATTGACCATGCCTAACTTAAGGCTTGAACTTAGTATAAGCCTGAATTTTAAATCAGCATATTATTTCCACAAGTTCAATTTATATCCCACAAGGAAGAGAAAAATTCCTATTTTTAATACCAGTGAGACTGAATCTTATTAGTATATATATATTATATAACAATTAATAATAAAGCAATTTATATATATGAGTGTGTAAAGGAAATTATCCTTCACATATGCACTAGAAAACTGACACCTAGTCTCTTGTAAGAGTAGTTTATTTACAAAATATTACACACACATATATAATATTCAAATCAATATATATATTAAAATTAAGTAAAATTCACATAAATTATAGTTATTTTATTAGAAGTACTTTTGACTATACATCTTGTAGTCTTTATCAACTATATAACATTGAATAACCAAAACGAGACTACCTTTCACTGTACCCATAGTTCAATTTAGTTTAGTTCTGCCACAATTCTGTTATTTTAACATTTAATGATTACCGATTCATTAACATTTGACGATTTCTTGAAATCAACATAGCCTCTTTTATTTTACGTTTATTGTGGTAACATTCAATTTGCATAATTTTTATGACAGAGTACTAAAATTTAAAAGTAATACATTGAATATGACACTACGTCACAACAAAATTATATTTAATAAACTTTGCCAATGTTAAATAAGTTTACATAAAAAAACTTTTATTTTAATATATATAAGAATAAATCAATACTAGTAAATTGTAAATACTGAACTGCCAAGAGCTGGTTTAGCATGAATACGTATGCTGAAAATCACTTATCTTATTCACATGTGTGTTGTCATGTGTATTGTTTATATAAGATGGAGAGAATAGTTGACGGAAATTTAAAAGTCTATGTTTAAACCCCCTTAATTTAATATATACAGTAAATTTACATATATCAACTAAAAAAATATGCTTCATGTTTAAAACCAAAACGAAACATGTTACAAAACAGACTTTGATGTATTTTTCTAATTGTTATTATATTAGATAACTGTCAACTTAAATACTTAATTGTATTACAATATAACAATCAGGCATCAGCATTTCATTTAGGCCACAGTGAATTCCATCAATTAAATAATCCCTGGGCCACATTATAAATCTTTTTGAAAGCAGTGTTTTTAAATCTATATAATACTGTTTCCACTCTTATTCATGGAATTGTTGAACGGAATAATAATGTTTGTTTTGGAAAATTACAATTATTGATAATCAACACTTACTATCTTTTTATCACTTATCAAAAAATTACATGTCAAAATTTTGTTTAGTCGGTTATTGGGAATTATTTAATTTGACCTTACATTATTGAAAAATGAATAATAATCAATAATATATAGAAAAGTTTCTTAATCTCATCGGTATATGTGATGTGATGCACTGTGATTTCTCCTTATACGGAGTCAGAAATCTCTCAGCAATTATGCTCAGAGAAACCTATTAAAAACTTTGACTTCCCTTTCCATTACCCACTCCAAGTTTTCCCATATTCTTCTCTATCCTGCTCTATCCCATTTCCACAACATAATCTTTGTCAATTCCATGGCCTTTATATCTACCCCCCCCCCATATCTTTTCCCAAACCCAGCATAAAAATCAATAATCCACTTTCTGTATAATCATTTTGTTCATATTTATTCTTCCACAACTTCATTACTTGTAATCTTTCTGCTTTCAGACAATTACATTCAATTAACAAATGCCTAATATTTTGTGTCTTCCTTACAAAACTTGCAGACTAAATCATCCATATTTTTCCATTTATGTGTATATTCCCTTGTTGCTAAAATCCCCTTTGAGCCTTAAACAGTAAACTACTTTCCTTGCTATTATCATAAATTAATTCAAACCCAATATTCTGTTTACTTCTATAAATATTTAAATGCTTTTTACTTTTCATACTAGCTCTCCATCTCTCCAACTCCCTATTTTTTATCAATGCATATATTCTTCTATCCCATTTCTTAACACTACAACATTCAACAATTCTCCTAACACAATAATACCATCTTTTGTATAAGTATACTGACATAAATTCTTTATCCAAATCTTCTGCATATCACATTACCTTTCTCACCCATCTTATGCCTGCCCTTTATTCATAACCCAATTAAATACTATTTTGGTTATTCTTTTATTATCCATAAACTGCAATCTACCAAACATTTTCATTTTGCCTTTTGCATCTCTCATATATAAACTTGACCATCCCATTTCTTCTTGAATTGCCTTCTTTGTCATCCACACTTCTGCATCTAATGCATGTCTTCCTACTTCTCTTTGTACTTTTCTAAGTAATTTAACACCTCTTTACTAACACATAGTGCATCATTACTATATGTTAACCCTGCTATTGTTCACTCCTTTCTATAGAATTCTAGCTATATCATATTTATTATACAGAACACTGCTAATTTCTTTATCAATTCCTTTCTTTTCTTTGCTTCATTTATCGATTTTTTTCTTTCATTCCTCCAACAGTTTCTCTGATTACTTAAGATGATTCCCAAATAGTTATATATATCTATTCACCCTACTTAACTTTATATCCCTTAGCAAAAATTCTTTGTCTTCTCTTTCTCCAATATTAATCATCATTATTTTTGATTTTTCTTCACTAAATTTAATCTCCATCTCTTTATCCACTTATGTGCATGTCCTCAGCATAACTTCCATATCTTCCCTTCTTTCTGAATAATTTATAAATCGTTTCAAAGGCCAGCTATGAGTCTTATTGAGAAATGTTGTACTTTGAAAAACATATATTAAAAGTTCATGCTTGTATGAGTCAATGGTTATTTTTTAATACCTTGATGGATAAATGAATTTCAAATTGGCAAGACACTATTATTGAATTTTCAGAGGTATAATCAATGATAGATCTTTGTATGGCATTTGAATTATATTAGATCTACTCATTTGATTATATCTATGTAGGGTAGGTAGTCACCATCTTATCAAATATGATATTTTTCTAATTTTATCAATTAGTTATGGCTCATTTTGAATTGACAAAGCAAATTAATTTCAACTAATTCAAAACCATTGTTTATATTTGGTGTACTTAGAGTATTGTATGATAAAAGTTTTGATTCTGTTACTCATAAATAATTATTTAAATATATATCAATATGGGCTATTGTTATACTGTTTATACCTTTCCACTGTTCATAATGTGCCAACAGGGTTTTGACAGTTAATGCCACCTTTTGGATTTCAAGGCCAGGGCACAAATATGGAAAAAGGCCCCTAGTACATAAAAAGTAAATTAATAAAACCTTTAATTTTCAATACAAGAAAGGAACATATACAACATTTATTTTTATCTAACTAGTAATATAATTCATTAAAATAAGGTAGCTGAGTACACGGCTCCACTAGCCACCAGGATAGGGGCATATACCTGGTTGTCCGATCTTAAAGACTCTACTGTTGAAACTGAATTAAGTATTTAAATCTTTATTCTCAATTAGCATTTTAGGGAAAGAAAAGTATCTATTTTTAACAACTGTATCAATAAAACTGATCGTAGTAAAATAGCAATACATAACACGTATGAATAAACGCACATATATTTATGATATATTTACATTTATTGATTGATTTAATTAATGATGATTTATTTTAAAATTAAGTAATTGAAGTTTTATCTAAGGCTCATTTTATTTAGAAATTAAAAAAAAGAATTGTAAAACAAGTTCTTAGATGTATGTTTCAAATTAATTCAGAGTTTTTACATGTTTCTCAAAACATCGACGATGTTTTATGCGCGTGCGCACACATCCCCAATTAGGAATGTTTTATAATTACGTTATTACATGCTATTAGTTCTCCGATTCATAAACATCAATCAGTGGTTCGGTTAAAGTAAAAACTAAGTATATCCTTAAAATAATAAATGTAAAGTTTATAACATAAATATAATAGTGCGGAATACATGAATATATATATAAAGGATTTTTTAGAAGTTTATTCATTAATCAAATTTATAATAATAATAATTTAATATTTAAAATCTAAGTAAGGTGGAACCCGAACTCGGATTAATAACAACGGCCCTAATTCACATATATATTATCACTGAGAGTGAATATCTATATATTTTTAAATATTTGTAAAGTTTCAATATGTATTTAAAAAATAAATAAGTTTTACATCTTCAGTCAGGTTCCGCATAAAAATTTTGTTTTCTGTTGCGTTATTCTGTTTAGCTAATTGGTAGGGGCAAAAATGGAATTGATTTACGAGCATGAACTTTGAATTCTAGATTCTATCATCTATCATTGCATTAATCCATGGACGGTAGAAGTAGAATGATGAATTCGGATAAAAAGTTTGTTACTCCAAGCTACTACTGTCTCTCCAATAGCAGATGATACCCAGAGTAACTAATTATTCTATTAGGATTACTATTATTATTAACCATAATTAAAGTGTACATCACACGCACATGCTCTTATGTACATATATATGACATCAAAATAAATTCATTATTTCGATAATGAAATATATGTATTTGATTATTATGAGCAAACAATTTTCAATTAATTAAGCAATAAATAACTTATGAAAGAAACTACTCAATGAGAAATCAAATTTATAAAATATAAGCTTAGGAATAGATATATTAAATTACTTCATTAGACAAAGTCTTTTTAATTAATTTTGATTGCACGTGTAACATTAAAAAATATTTGTTTATATAAATATATTGCTTAATGATATAAGAATTGGATTGCTCTATGAAATAAAAACTTGAATTAAAGAAGTACTGTTAAATACTAGATATATCTATAAAAATAAGATCTCAAACTATACAATCTTAAGATGGAAACAAATTCTAACTGCAATCATCGATTATTGCTCTTTAAGCCTTTGTCTGCAGAAGACATTGCGCTTAGAGAGGAAGCTAATAATATTAATTCATTAGTTTTAATGTTCATTTTGGCCATTAGAATAATTTTTATTTTAATTTAAATACAAAATAGTGACATATTTTATTACAATTAGATCCCATCCTTAATTTAAAAGCGTCTTTTTAGGACCAAGAATTGGGTTAATAACAAATAGCCCACAGTTAATAAAAGAATTATAAATATATATTTATTTATGTTAATTAATTCTATTTATTAGTAAACTTAATCATCATTGATAAATAGTTTATCTTTGTCGCCTTTTTTTTCTTCTCTCTCTATATATATATATATACACACCGATTAGACAGATAGATTACAGAATTAAATGTTTACTTAAAACAATAACTGAAGTAAAGATGAATATTTTAAGCATTTTAATGTCATGTTTGGTTTTCAAATATGAAATAATAATAATAACAACAACAACAATAATAATAACAACAACAACAATAATAATAATAATATTGTTGTTGTTATTATTATTATTATTATTATTATTATTATTATTATTATTATTATTATTATTATTATTATTATTATTATTATTATTATTATTATTATTATTATTATTATAGGAATCACGCATCTTTATCACATGTGTGTGATCATGTGTATCGGTTACTTGAGATGGAGTGGAGGTTAAATAGACTAAAAAATCCTGAGTTCAAACCCCTCTATTTACATATATAAGAAACATTCAATATAAGCAAAATTTCATACTGCCTTAGAATTATTGTTATTATCGTTGTTGTTGATAATGATATTGTTGTTGAGAGTTAATCTTACTAATATACAAAAAATAAATTTAAAACGGCCAATACTATCAAGTTAATTAAAATATACAAATAAATAGTAGCTATAGAGTAAAGGCGTGCCGACATCTGGAGTAGTATTTGAATTTTATTAGTATATTAGGATAGAGTGCAGATATGGAGGATAGAATAGCTACAATCATGAATTAATTGTAATTTTTAATAATGATATATTGAATTTTTGCTTTAATTTTATTAGATGTGATAAAATGCAGAGCTAAGTTTCCATTAATTATGAACAAAGCAATTTTTATCTAGGGACCTTTTGAAGTCATAAACCCTTATTTTTATCAAATCATTTTACATACTTATTTGATTTTGTGTAATATGTTTAAGCTAAATTCTAATTGAAATACAATATCTAAACACACAACAAAAAAATAACACTTTATTATAGTAACCATAATAGTGGAGTAATTAGCATATTTTAATCAGCACAATCTATTCTGCATCTCAGCACACAATATATGCAGATACGTTTTCATTTTTATAGCACTTTATATATGTAGTATATATAATATAAATGTTCACACAATATGGATGTTTTGTATAAATGGGTTTGCTCTATCTTATTAGGAAGTTCAACTGAATATATACATTAATTTCACATTTCATTAAAATAAATCATTTTAAATATATTGATGGCTTACTTAGTTTAGTATTATTACGATGCTCTAAATATTACAGATAAGTCATGAGTAAACACACATAGGGATTTAATAGATTAGTTGAGAAATGGATTCTGGATTTCAAGGGTGACAAATCGGATTCTAGCTGTGATGAATTTCTTACGTACTCCTGAGGAATAAATCATTCGAATATTTTTTTATTTTTTAGCAATCCTAAATATTCTATCATTTATTTGGTATGTATATACTGTATATCAAAATAGAATAAAAATATAGCCATAAACATACTAACACATTTACAATTTTTTTTTCAATTATTTTTTTTACAACTATGCTTTAGCCTACTATATATATATATCATCATCATCATTAACCATTATCAATCCACTGCAGGATGAAGGTCTCTCCAAGTTCAATCCATTTTTTCCTATCTTTAGCTCCTCTTCTCCACATCACCCCTGCCCACTTTTTTATTTCATCCATCCATCTCACATGTGGTCTCTTTCTGGGTCTTTTACAATCTTTTGGAATCCAGTTTAAAATTTCAATTGTCCATCTGTTATCATCTCTTCTAACAATATGTCCAGCCCAACTTCACTTCAGTCTTTTAATTTTTTCAATGAGGTCAGTAATCTTATAATTAAATAGTAATAAATACAGTACCATAAATATATATAAAGTAAGTTGTACTTTATATATATATATGTTACTGTATTTATTACTATTTAATTACAAGATTACATATATAACTTCGAAGAAATACAGATATCGAATAAGAATATCATTACACACACACACACATATATATATATAACCATTAGAAACCAGCCAACACTTAGACAATCCCAATATAGATGACAGTCTCAAACTATTATCAAGACACTCTCCGTTCAACAATATATATATATAGATAAAAACTACAAACAAAAATATTCATACAAATTCACATGTATAACTAACAACAATTTAAATCTGTTGTCATGGTTTTGAAAAAAAAAAAATTATAAAAATTTTGTAAGTTTGCTGCTATTATTGTTGCTATATTTTTTTATTCTATTTCGATTATAATTACAAGTGATTAGATTAGGCAGCATTATCTTAAAATGCGTAGGCACAGATTTGCATATTTTCACAGTACTACAAAATATGGGCGAAATAAGACATAAAAAAAGAAAACTAATCTGAATATCTATATCCAAAATAAGAATCATATTTAAACATAAAAAAGAAAATGGCACTCAACTGTGAACTTCGCTATTGTTTTTTTTTTTCTAATATTTAACACCCTACTGAATCAACGCATTAATGTTTTATTTATATACTTCTTAATCACCAAGTATCATACAATTATAACTGAAGTAACATATTTTTCCATGTACTAATTGATGGTAGAATAAGCTAATTTGCTCGTGAAAAATACTTGTTAAGTGGTTGGGTTTAGCATTTAAAATTTTTATTCAAAAATCATTTTATGAGTTTATTTCTATATATAGTCAATAAATATTTAATGTTTAGGGGATGAAATATTTACCATTCCCTCCCACAGAACATGTGATCATTGGATTTAAAATTGCGTTTGACAAAAACTTAACACACACATACATATATATATATGAACAAAGGAATTAATTCAACCTCTCCCATGCTATGAATTAAAACACTCAAAATCTGTAAGGGATCAAGAATAGAGTTCTGATGTTTATAAACATACCTTTCCCAATATTGTAATATATATATATGCGTGCATATATCTATATATATATGCATGCATTTTGTAATATAATTTGATGAAAAACAGGTTTATGATTTTAAAAAGTGTCTTGTTTATATGAAGTACAAAAAGATGGGCCACAATTATACATGTCGAAAATTGTATCATATAGCGACTTTTTGTTTTATTTTTTTATAAATTTTGTAATCTACTAATAGAATTTGTAGTCTTCAGCAAAAATTAGATTATTTTATGTAAACTATTCACAAAGTAGAAAAATATTTTTGTAAAGAAGTGTTGACGGTGTAGAAACAAAAAATATATGTACCTGTCATTGCAATTGAAATGCAATTTTCTAAATAGGAGGGTAGACTCTAACTCTCTTATGTTGTGTACAAATTATGCAATTGGTATTCAGTGGATAAACGATGTGCTTTAATAATGTATTTTGAATAGATATTTGAATATCAATTCTATGTTGTTGTTTTTTAATGAGCACACGTGACACTCAGTTAAAACAGTCTTTCTTGTTAAGTCTGTATTAAAAGGAACTTATTATACACACAGAAAAGTATCTATGTATGTACATTAGAATTTCTAAATATAAAATTACTCCCAACGTTAAGAAATTCACCTACGCCCTCTGTATATAAAAATCCGTACTTCAAAATAGCCAGTATAAAAAATACCCCGTTGACTATTAGATCATAAATAAACATGGGAGCAATTTAAAATTGTTGCTTATTTAAATTTCACCTTTTTAGTTTGAATTAGTTCCTGTTTAATATTTAAGATCTAATTAGAATACAGTTTCAAAGAGATACTTTTTGGACTGGCTATTTTGAAATATGGACTCTTAACTCATATATTTATTCACAGAGGGCATAACTGAATTTCTTAAAGTTGGAGGTGAGTTGATATTTGGATATTTAATTCAGTATGTTATGCACAGGAATTATTAGGATAAAAAGTTTAAAGTAATTTTTATTTAATCATCATCCATAGTAGATTCCATAGTGTGAAACCTCTCAACATAATTTATTAGAGCATCTCTACCATGCCTCTTATTATCATTAAATTAATGATGTGGAATTTTTAAAAATTTGTGATGCAGTTCTAAAATGAAGATCAAGAACCGATTGTATTAATAGATTGAAAGTAATGGCAAATTAAATCTGATAATGATCACGAATCAACATTTGGTTAAGATATTCTGTTGCCTGGTAAATCCACTCTACTTTAAAGCAGAGAACTTCATGTAGATACATCAATGTAATAAAAATATTAATCAATACCATGCATGGTTTGGTGCAATAGTAGCATCACAGAATCTGAGTCTTAATATTCATGGATCATAACCATACTTTTGGTTTTTAAATTTCTTAAGAACTTGCTGCAGTGAAGCCATTTGAATAGAAGATAATTATATATATATATTATAATTATATATATATATATATAATTTCAACCTCTGTGATCAAGTTGCAATCTTTAGTGTTTATATAAGTATATTAGACCATTAATAAAGGTAGGATTCCACTTCTTTACTGTTATAAAAAGTTGCCATGACAACAGTTTGAAATTGTTGATTGTTATTGATATTGGGGTTGTCTAAGTGTTGAGGGGTTTTAATGATAAATAAATACATTAAAGTGATTTGTTGCTTGGGAACTTGCATGAAGATTGACTGAAGTTTGAAAATGCCAAGTGGGGTGACCTGAGTTCTATGGACTGTGACTTTTACAGTCTGTTATTTTACCACTGTTCTTAACCATATAGGGAACCGATATATCATATAAGAATGATTACAAAAAAAAAAAAAATGAGAGAGAAAAAACTGCATTTTTCCTGCAAAAGTATGATTTATTTATTTATCTTTTATTTGCTTGCCGCAAGTTATTTATGAAAGGGTGGTTCAGCAACCAGATGAATTGTTCACTTGCCATTTTAAAAATATTCTGTGTAAGAGTTTAAATGATGTGATGTGATGTATTATGGCTTCTCCTTAAACAAAGTCAAGAATATCTCAGCAATTATGCCCAGATAAACCTGTTAGCCACTTTATTTTACATTCTCCACTCTAAATTTACCCACAATCTGCTCTATCCCACAACATAATTTTTGTCAACTCTATAACATTTATATCTAAATCCCCCTTATCTTTTCCCAAACCCAGCATAAAAACCAATAATTCACTTTCTGTATAATCACTCTTTTCATATTTATTTTTCCACAACTTCATTACATGCACCCTTTCTGTTTTCAAAAATTTACATTCAATTAACAAATGCCTAATATTTTCAATTCCTTCCTTACATAATTTACAAAATAAATCACCCATATTTTTCCATTTACATGTATATTCTTTTGTAGCTAAAGATCCGTTGGAGCCTTAAACAATAAACTACTTTCCTTACTATTATCATATATTAACTCACACCTAATATTCTGTTTATTTCTATATATATTTAAACTCTTTTTACTCTCCATACTATTTTTCCATCTCTGTAACTCCCTAGTCTTTATTAATAAATTTATTCTTTTATCCCATTCCTTACTACTATAACACTCAATAATCCTCTTAACACAATCATCCCATCTTTTGTACAAATATACTGATATAAATTCTTTATCCAAATCTTTTGCATACTGCATTACCTTTCTCACCCATCTTGTTACCTGCCCTTTACTCATAACCCAATTAAATACTATTTTAGCTATTCTTTTATTATCCATAAACTGCAATCTACCAAACATTTTCATTTTACTTTTTGCATCTCTCATATGCCACCTACAGGTTAATTTTAGAACTTTTTCAACACTGTTTCATAAGTATTGAGAAATTTTGAATTAATTGATATAACTCATTACTTGATCAATAGTCATTGGATAAGAGTTTTATACTTTTTTCTGCTTTTCTTTACCTCAGGCTAAGACTGTAGATTTGATGATTTAATAACTAATTAGTTGAGGTACTAGGAGCCAGCAATCAGAAAATTTTCAGGCTCATTTCACCCCTTGGCTCTCAGCCCATAAATTAACACAAGTTAATGAATTAATAATTAATATTTATAACTTTCATTTTATCATATATACTATATGCATATTGGTATCATTTTCAGAAATCTTCATTAATGTAATTAGCATATAGTTATATGTGATAAAATGAAAGTTATAAGTATATTAGCACTACATAAGGAAAAAAGTGGAAAGTGTTTAATTACTTATTTTGCAGTTAAATAATAATATATACATTCATCCTTGTTTAAAGTATATATTTAGACCAAAGCTATGATAATTTCTAGCTTTAAGATGATCAGTAATAAACAGTTAAGATATTTATCAGGGGAGGATAGGGTCATAATTGAGAGTGGAGTCAATTTGTTGACTTCGTAATACATTATAATAATTTAATAACTATGTTCTACTATGACTGAATAATAGTTTTTTTTTTGTTTTTTTTTTTTAAATATACATTGAAATTTAGTGATTTTCTATTTATTTATTTATTTTCCACATTTGCAGGCTTTATACTATATAGAGGAAATACAGAATATGTTTTTGCGCGAGAAATAATCCAAAATTTAATAATCTCATAATTTATATTTTATTTTAATGTTAAGTATATACGTATTTTAAAAATATAGGTGTATAATATATATTTAATGAGAATGATGGATATATATAAAAATTTGAAATGCGGAAAATAAATAACAAATAATTTAAAATACTACATTTCAGTATATATTTTAATAATAGAAATAATAACTGAAACACAGGCTTATTATATACCTAGTGTCTATATATACCAATACTAATAATATTAAATCGAAGTAAAACCGTAATTTGCAGCAAATGAAAGGTAAATAAGAATCGGACAACTAAATTATTGATAAAATAATAACTATGTTTTTATAAGAATCAAAATAGTTTTTTTTTTTTTTTTTAATAACCCATTGTTGAGCCAAAGCTATTCCGTCAGATAAAAATAAGAGATTACTCACCATCCCTGCTAACTAAGAAATAATGGAGGGTTTTTAGCAGCTTTCAATGTTTGATTTATTTATTGTTTATGGAATGATTATCTTTAAAAAAATTTAGTTGAACAGCAGATGATGCAAGATTGACGCTTTGAATGCTAAAAAATAGTTTTACTTCGTATAAAAATTAAGCACTCTTACTAAAGAAGACATGTATCTCAAAACTTACGATAATCTTGTCCTAATGCTAAAATGTTGTAGGCCAATTTCTTGAAAAATAAATAACGTTCAACACATTTTAATTAAGATAATTAAGAGCGGAATAAAGCTATATATAAAACTTAATACCAATGGGATTTTTTTTTTTAGCTAAATCTGTACCTGTTAAATAAAGTCTAATATTATATAAATTATCACCAATATATTTACTAAAGAGACAAAAGCTATTAAGAAAGACACTATTATATTAATAATTGATACTTCCAACTTTCGCAAACACTCCAATGAATCGGACTCTACTAAAATCAATAAGAAAAAAATTAATAGTTAATTAAGAATCGGGAAAAATAATATAAAAAAGTAGCATTTTACCAGTAGATTTTTTACTGAAACAAAAAATAAAGTACGATTTTTTGAATAATAGAATTGAATATTCAGAGTTTTTAAATGATAAGAAAACAATAATATCATAAGAATATATAATTGTGAATTAGTAAAGAAAGCAAAAGAAGAGAATAAAAATCTCAAAAATAAAACACAGTATTTTGATATTAAAAGGAAAGTTATTTCAACAATAACAAAAAAGATGAAATATTAATAAAGAAAAACATTACTTCATTAAAACATATAACAGATCTCTCTCTCTCTCTCTCTCTATATATATATATATATATATATTAATCAAAAACAAGAAAACAATATCTTGTCAAGTATTTAAATGAATAGCTAAGCCATGGGATTACATCTCTGGAAAAGGGAAAAGCTCCAATAAGCAATAAAATATTTTTGATATTTTCAGAGAGTGAATGAAATCAAGCCAAAAAAATTGTTGCCAAAGCTATATTCCAAATATCTAAATAATAAAGATGTACTAGATGATTGAAAGAAAGCTGTAATAATACTGATATTTACAAAGAATGGTACACACGATTTATCAAGATTTATAAATTAAAGATCTATCAGTGTTCTATCATTTCTGTACATAATCTTTACCATAATATTTGCAACTCCTTTACAACAAATTGGATTTAAATCTACCAAAAAAAAAAAAAAAAAACCCGAACAAACTGGATTTAATAGTAGGTTTTGTGCAGTGGATCACACCCAAGTATTGGAACAAATTATGAACAGAAGGCATAAATATGAGTTGGCATTATGCTTTGGATTTGTAGCTTTAAAATGGTATTTGATTTCATAAACATTTCCATATGAATAAAGCTTTTTTATAAATCTCATATATACTCTAATGCAAATTTTTATATAATTTCTTCTTTATTTTTCTAACAGTTTCGACTGTTCTGCAGTCTTCATCAGAGCTACAACATATAATCTTATAACCATTATTTTATATACATATAAAATACTCATTTTACATTATTATTCATAATCATATTTTATTTTTAACTCTATATATTTACTTCTCCTATTTTCTAGTTAAAATGAATTAAGATTATGAATAATATATATATAATAATGGTTATATGAGGATAGTCGAAACTATTAGAAAAATAAAGAAGGAATTATATAAAAATTTTTATTAGAGTGTATATGATGAGATTTATAAAAAAGTAATATATATAAATATATGAAGAAATGCATAAGAAGTCAGTAGAAGATATAAGAATGATTAAAGCTTTGGATCATCAAGATGTAGACTTGGAATATTGTCATATTCTGAAAAATATTTATCAAAATGCATTAGCAGTGGTTATATTTTATGGGGATACTGTCAAAATTAATATTAAAGGGAACAAAATCATTCCATATCTTCAAAATTTTCATAGAATTTTTAAATAAAATATCTTATATAATAAAATGGGAAAATAAAAATAAATAAATATAAAAGAAGAGTATTGAAATCATCTAAATTTTGCTGTTTATGGGATTGTTTTTGCCAACAATCCTTCAGAGCTTCAGAAAATGTTGCAAGTTATCAGAAGAAGATAAGAATACAGATAAATATTTAAAAGACTCTAATAATATTCAATTATTTTTTTTTCAGAAAAAGAAAGCAAACATCAATAACAACAAATAAGAAATAAATAATTACACACATTTGGTCAGATTATTAATATAGATGATAACATAGTGGATGAAATGAATCATAGAATCAAAGATGGATGGAATGCTTTTGATAGCTATAATTTATTATTCATATGTAATTGAAAAGGAAGGCTTTAAATAAATATGTTTTATCAGTATTTACTTATGAAATGAGACTTGGGTTCTTATAATGCAATGACTTGGGACCATTCAAAGAGATGAGTGTTGGAAGTAATAGAAGATATGAAGACTATAAAATACATGGGTGAGAAAATCTACAGGTATCCCTGTCTTCATTGAAAGAAGTAAAAAAGTGATATGTGGATATGTTAAATATATTTCTAGAGATGATAATAGATGGACAATTACAATTAAACTTTTAAATTTGATATCCAGAGAGATTGTAAAATAGATAGAAATTTAAAATAAAGAAGTTTGTTGAGAGACTATAGATAATGAACTGGATTAAATTTATCAATACTTTTATTCTGCCATGGATGGATAATGGTTGAAAATGTTGATGTTGGTGATATTGGTATGTGCATAATTGAGTGACTGTGTAGTTATTAAACTATGTTATCTATTGAAGATTGAATAGTAATTTATAATAATAAGTAATAAAAGAATAATCCTATGATTAATTGCAGTAGATCATATGACATTAGAATATTCAAGTGCTAATTGAATTTTATTGATAATTATTTATAAAATTTAATCAAGTTGTAAGATTGTATCTTTGACAAAATAAATACTGCCTAAAATGAGAGTTAAATATTGTTTCTATACAACATTTATTAAAATCTAGGGTAAGCCGGTTTAATTGTAGCTTCTACAACCAACTGAAATAAAAATATTAAATGTTTAGATATATTTAACATTTTGTTAAATACCACTTTTAAGATAAATAATTTCAGCATCATCATCAACAACCATTATCAATCCACTGCAATTCAAACCCGTGGATGTAATCCAAACAATTGTTTACTTTTCACTTATGAATAAATTTTCAAATTTTCTTTTAAGATAAACTTTTTAATTTAGGTTTGGACCAAGTTTTAAAGGTATTTATATACGTTTAACTTGTATTCGCATATATAGTTTAATATATTAGAAGATATTAAACATTATTTAAACATATGTGTAAATTAAATCTTTCTTAGTTGCAATTTTACGAGTGCACGTATATATATATATTAATACATACATGCACACCACGCATATTAAGAATAAATAAACAATACTGATATCTATTTTTTAAATACATAAACTTATTCATAGTATATAAACTTTTAAAATAATGCTTGGAAACTAGTACAAGTATCTTTCTAATTAGCATTCTGATTCATGAATTTGATACATATTTTTAAAGCAAATAAACAAACAATTTAATTAATTGCTTTACTGTAATTAAAAAAATAATAGGATTTAAAAATTCAAATTTGATTAAAATTTTGGGATGTTCAAAATTTTAATTAAGAACTAAAAATATGCGTATTATATAAAATAAATAAGTTATTAAGTGTTTAATTCAAATATATATGATTTCACATTCCCACATACGCGCGCTCACGTATCTTTACGTAAGAACAATATATTTAATATCGCGGTGAGCGGGAATAAAAATCCGATCACAAACACCTTGTTTTGTTTTTTTCTTTTAATTAGTGGTTTTACAAAGTACAATTCTTAGATAAATAAATTATATTTTTATTCCTGTTGTGGGTAATAGCGCACAACATCTTCGCGTAATATACCGGTAATAAAATTTTTGAAAAAAGAATGAATACAGGGTTAGCAAAACTTTAGAAAATAAATACATCCATTTTTCAAAATATTGCACGAAATTAAATTATTTCTTTCCTGCTAGCAAGCAATATTATACCACTAACAATTTTCTTTAGAATGTACATTTACTATCGGTTCCTTAAACGTTAATTATTAAAAATAACGCAGAAATTATTATTACACAACCATTAAAACATGAATTAGATTTTATTAGTAATCTTATATGAGCAATCATTTAATTATAAAGGTATAAATAATTATATGTTGAGTATTCATATTTTCTTTAAGTATAGTTATAATTAGAAGTTGTACAGGTTCCCAATCTCATAATTATTTTATACTATTTAAAAATATATACATATATAAACACCTATTATGAACATATATAAAGAAATGTTAAATATATTACTTGGATATTTAGTACAGTGAAATAACTTTTTGTATAGTATTGTTAAGCGAGTGTTTTCTTGGTCCGCAATTATAGTAATGTATAGAGTTTATTTTAAGTAAACGAAATAAAAAATCTGAAGTTATGAATTGTTTAAAAAATCTATTAGGTAAATTATCTTTCAACAATAGCCAGCTTGCGAGTTTTTATCTTGTAACATTTTTTTTTTTAAAAAGAGCGGAATACCGTGTATATATAAATGATATTTATAAACTTTAAGCCTCTCCTTTCTCCATTCTACCAATTTTTATTTAAACTAATACTGTTTTAATTAGTTTATTATTGCTGCGAATTAAGTTTATTTATATCAAATTATATATATTGAATTATTTGGAAAACTACACACATATATCTATATTCAAATAATATATAATAACAGTTTTCAGAATTAAAATTGCATCTTTTAGAAAATATTAAAAAAAAAATCTATAAGTAAACAACAAAAATTTTACTAAAGACAAGCAGTTATTTAATAACTGGATGTTCTTAGAATCAAAATTGCACCTTTTAGATAAGATTTTTAAAAATTCATTATCAAGCAACTATAATTTTTGTGAAGTCAATCAATTATTTATTTAAGAATTTTGAAAATGACGTCGCTTGATATAAAATATTTAATTACATTATTAATTTCGTAATCAATTCATTGCGGTCTTTCAATATTCATTATGCAATTAACACGGGTACGAAGCCACGCGCGGGTTTCGTTCTTCCGTCGCGTCCCCAACTATGTAGTCTGTACTCGGTTTCCACCTCTAAAACGCTGAGAAAGGCGAGCTGTGCTTGTAATTTAAAACAAATTCAGTAAATGCTGTATTTACAAAGCATCTCAAAAACGCAGCTGGGGTTGGCATTGATCCACCGTGATTTTAAAGAATTCAACTAGCCAGACAAACTAACAGTGAAGTTACAACACAAAGAATTGACACCATTCAAATTTCATTGTAAAGATTGTTAATTAATTTCTTTATTTTGAAATAGAATACTTCAATAAAAAAAGAGCGAAAAAAAAACAATGAGTTAATTTAAATTAAAAAAATAAATATTTGATATTAATTAAATAAATAATATGTATTTTAAATCAGTTTTTCGACGAATTGAATAATTCATAAGTCTTAAAAGATTTGCGTTTTTTTTTTTTTAAATCGCTGTAATTAAAAAAAACAACAACAATTTAATCAAAAATTATGCTCGGCTATTTACTCAAAAAGGGAAAATTCCAGTATTTAAAACAATTTATTTTAAAAGATGGTTACATCTAATTTTATTTTAAATGAAATTATTTATTTATTTATTTTAAATCGTTATGTTTTTTTATTGAATGTAACATATACGGTGTCAATAAAGATTTGCATACGAAGTTTTTCAATAACGCATAGTCATAATTTCAGAATACATGTATATGTTTTTTTCTCCTTTTTTCTAAGAGTTTAAAAGAAAGAAAAAAAAATTTACTTTATATGTTTGCTAATATGGCTTTTTTTTCTTGTCAACAACTTTATTAACTCATAAATATGTCTAAATGGGAGATATTATAATAAAATATAAATGTTTTTTTTGTTTGTTTATTGCTAGTACAGTATTATATGTGCGTTTATCTAATAGATATACATTCTCACGTGATACATACATATCCTCACTTATCTGTTAGTGTATATGTTTTTTAAATATCCAATCATAGAGACATAAACAAACACGTTTAAACTTTATTTTTTAAATTAATCGATATTTTTTCTTAGTTAATATATATACTACATTTTTTTGAAAAGAGTACGTTTATTTATATTTAACATTAATTTTAAAACAACATTGAGTCGCACATTAGTTAATATTTTAAAGCGCATTAATTTAATCAAACAATTCGACTTCGTAAAACAAACATTAATAAACAAGGATTAAAAGTACTGTAGACCTTAAGCATGTTTTTGTAATCATCCAAATTTAGTTGACAATGATTTTAATATAGCTCACTTTACAAATTCTTTATATAATCAGGACACCCATATAATTTAGTTTTCACACGTCTATACACTTATAGTTAGTGTTAATAAAAGGGTATATACAGTATATATTATTATCAATGTGTACATTTTATAATGTATAAATATAATATTGCATATACAATATATATATATTTAATAATAAATCATAAATGATTAATTAAATTAATCTTTAGTTTAGTATAAAACAAAAAAGATTAATCTCTGAAATGGAAATTATGTTCGTTTTTTACCAAGTATAAAGATCAGTATTCCAACATCTATTTTTATACTTTACAAATAATAAACATCAGAAAGTTTAAAAATCTTTTACTTACTTGAGAATCTTTTAAACCCAGTTTGTCTGCTAATTTTTTTCTATCAGGTTTACTGATGTATTTCTGTATTTGAAACCTCTTTTCCAAACCTTTCCGCTGTAAATCTGAAAAAACTGCCCGCCGTAGCATTCCTCTTCGAGGTTTTCCTCTAACGCTGGCCACCCACGGAAAAGCGGTAGATAACGGAAACATTGAAGAAACTCCGGCCATTCCATTAGCACCTGCAAAATGTATATAGCCGTCAATTTGAGCAGCCTGTTTTAATCAATTAACCTAAAGAGTACAAAGAAAAGATAAGAATTGAAAGTGAGAACTTTATTTTGCTTTTCTTTGTTGTACCCAGTTTAGTTTTCAAAAGATTTAGTAAATGATTATTTATTTACAATAGATCACACGTAAAAAAAGATCATTATTTAAACAATTAAATATTTTATTACGAGCATTGAGTTAAAAAAAAAAAAAAAATCAACTTGATAGTTTGGTATTTTTTTTTTTTTTCCAGAAAAAAAAAAAACAAAACAAAAAAACTTTAAATATCTTTTAAAAGTAACCGAGGTTGATAAATTATTTTCAATTAAAGAACACAGCCATAATCTTCATGGAAAATCAATAATTTAAGAAATATATTTAACACTACAATACATAATATATACGAATGTATGTGTACGTATTTTTATATATAAATCTCAAAACAAATACATTTTTAAGAGTTAAAAATAAAATGATAATCAATAAATATTCACTAAGTTAATAATTACTAGTTAATTGCCACTCATTAATTAAATATGTTTTTCGTATTCTAATTGAAACAAATTTTAATATTTACTTTATCAGCGGCTGTTAGAATGGAAAATATTTGGACTGATATTAAATCCCAATTGTCCAAACAATTTACACGTGACACAAGTCAAATAAGGTGCAAAATATTAGTAACAATAAGCAAAATAAAGTTACACAGAGTAATAAAATCTACTTACTAGTAAAATATGGAGTTCGACAAGTTAATAAAGGTTGTAAAGGTGCTTCATAAAAAGGCCGAGGAATTGGTTTAGAAATTGTAGGTGTGTAGGTAGAAAAAGCTCCGGAACCTATCCAAATTAAAGTAAATATATAAAAAAATCAAATGAAAAGTAATTTATATATTTTTAACTAAGAAAAAAATTACATAACGTACAGAAAACTACAAATATAGTAAGCAAACCATTTAATAAACGCAAACACCTTTTTCCATAGAAATATTTATAAAAGGGGAATAAAAGAAGATACTTAAATTGTACATTTAAAACTTTGCTTACAAATTAACTTTTCTGGTTACTTACATGGCTAGAATTGGTTTAAGTTCTTGCATAAAAGCAAAATATTAAAGATATAAATCTTTCTACAACCTAAGCTTTTACTTAAAAAAAATAGTTATACGTTATTTTTTTTTCCAATGTAAACAAACTGGCGAAGCATGCTTAATAAATATTTTGTTAGGCGCAATTAATAGTTCAAATATACAAAGTAACTGTGAATCTAATAAATGTATAATTAATTAATTAATTATTTACCCTGAGGATGAGGTTTATTTGTATTTGATAATATAGCTTGTACGCCAAATTTCAAATATGGGGTTACATTAGGAGTAGATTGTGAGCCTGGGCTGCTGCTGGACGGCGCAGCGGTGATCACCACTGAATTATTTTCACTATTTGCAATGGTAGTACAAGTATTAGATAAAGTGACCGGAAGATTTGTCGTGCTTTGAATTATACCTGTGGGAGGAATGGACCGGCTAAAATAGCTAGAAGTAGTCCTATCACGGAGAAGATTTTCCACAAAAAAAGATGTGCCAGTTGCGTTACTTGTCGCGAGCGATTGAGGTAGTGTAGGCGAACGAAAGACACCGGGATATAGCGATGATTGCATTAAGACGTTTGGATACATCGCCGTCAAAGGATAGTCCCTGGTGGAACAAATCATCCGGGCTTATATGACTATAGTTCTCAGTGTGTCTCCAAGCGACTAACCGAGAGGGTTTATATGACCGCGCAAACTATGACCATAGCTCGTTTTGCAAACTGTGGGGATTGGTTGTGCTTTGTTTGGGGAGCAGCCTCGCTCAAAACGTCACAGTCTCGCAAAAAAGCAGATTGCTGAGTAGGCGGGACTTTCTGATATTAATCAAAGAATGGCCATCGGATTTTTTTTTTTTAAAGAAGATGGTCAGCAAAAGGTATGAACGCACCTGTATTTTATATTTACCAATTTGTTACAACTTCGTTTTGTCATGGTTTCAACGAATAAATTTTTATTACTCCCGATATGTAGATCTGTTTATTTTAGTTTTAAATTAATAATTAGTAATTTAAAAGCCCATATGCTGTTTTAAGTTATTGTCTAGTTTATATTTATGCGTATTTGTAAATTTAATATTACTGACAAATCATTGGACATAATTAATATTAATTTATATATTTAGAAAATATATAATTTTGTTTAAAGATGTTAATCACTTTTTAAAATAAGTGATAATAATTAAGATAAAATAATTTGAAAACTAAATTCGAGTTAAAAATAATGATAAATTGAAAAACGCAATTGGCTTTTATTAGGTTTCTATTACTTACACACACTGCTATTGATAGGCGATTGTGAATAAAGAATTCAAGCGTGAAAAAAAATTCATGTGTAATAATCATCTAATAATTATTTTTTTTATACGTAGAAAAAATGAAGTTGTAGACGTTTATAATTTGAGTTTTGAAATATTAAATGAGATTTTGAGCAAATCAACAATTTTTACATATTTTATTTTACCCTTCTCAACTTTTCTTTTAAGAGACATAAATATCGAACTGAATCGTCTCCTAATCGCCGGGCTGTTCATATTTCAAGATATGTCAGTTTCAGGTGCGGCGCTATGTGGCTGAACTGTATGCGGGAATTAATTAACTTTTATTGCGGTATATAAAGGGCACTAAGCTATCAACGTCGGCCTAATCAAAACATACTTAAGCAAATAGAATCCTATTCAATCGTTTCCGTATTAATTCCGTTCTTTCTACAGCTGTCAGAAAAGTCTGTTATGATTTTTCCCCCCAATATTGGAGATTTTGTTTTGTGTGCTGACCAGTGGAGGTATCACGTGATAAAAGCTTCCGAATAAGATGGGCATACGATTGGCTGAAGCTGTCGCCACTGCTGCAGGATCTGCGCCAATGTCGCCAGGAAAAGATTTTTTCCAATTGGAAATCAATAATCTTAATAACACCAGGCACTTGTGTCTTTAAAATGGTTCTTTAAAGATTGAATTTAGTATTTATAAATTATATTAACGCGTATTTAATGATACATTTAACAATTAATTTTATTAATAATTTTATCATAAATATTCTGAAATACGTATGTTTAGTAAATAATTTTGATCTTTAAAAACAAAGATAGATTGCTTCTCTTATATATAATAAATATATTTTCTTTTATAAAAAGAATTTCTAAAATTATTTATTAATAAATATTTCAATTTAGCGGATTAGCCGAGAATTAACACGGCAATTTCTTTACCTATTAAATGTAAACTAAATGTATGAATAAATTTCTAACCCTTTACATTCCGATTAAATTACCGCTTTACAAATTGAATAAATTTCTAAAAAAAACATATGAAAAAAAAAAAAACTAAAAAACAAAGCAAAACAAAAACATCACTTTCAAATGCTTTTTTAATTAAATGCAAAATAATAAAAACGAGATTTTACAATAATTTTAAATACAGATCAATTTAAAATTTACTCCAACAAACAGACCGAGTTTAAGCCCTTTTAGCGCAATGTTCAGGAAATAAAAACAACGCATTTAATCTTACTGTTTAGTTGTGATCTTAAAAACGGATATGTTAACTGTTTCCCTCTATAATCACTACTTTTTGAAATAGCCGATTAAACGTAAATTGCTTAAGATTTTCAAAATGGCTATATTTGTAGATTCGACCATATTTGCAGATTCAAGCACATTTTAGTAAAACAATTGTTCAATTTATTAATATGATTAGGAAAGTGATGAAAATACGTTGTACATCTGTGGTCTCTAATGCATGTGGATGATAATTTTTTTAAATGTCTCATCAATATATTGCTGAGTATATCAATTTAGATGTGATATATCGTCCAAAGTATAATAAACTGGGCAAGTCTAATAACTACTTTAACGTTAGCAATTATTCAAAACTCCCAGTTTATGTTCACCAATTATTCTCCTTCATTATTGCAACCTGAAACTCTTTAGAAGATTGAACTTCCAATAATTAACATATTATTGCAAAATGGATCCAAGAAGATATGCTTTCTTCACAATCATCGACCATATTCCTGCTTGGAGTAGTAGAATCTGAAAGAATAGGTCTGTAAATCAGGAGTCCAGCAATGCTATTCCCACTGTTGAAACTTCTTATGAATTCCCTACTGGTAAACCATTCCATTACTATTGTTAATGTGGTCCAAATCTTTTTTTTTTCATTAATGGATTAACTCAGACTATCTGCTCTAGATGAGGTCATAATTTTTAGAGGTTTAAAATAAAAAGACATAAAATGCATATAAAATGAATGGCAATTGCAAAAACAATGTATCCACAATTATTTTGACTTCAATGTAAGAAGGACATGTGCTATGCTTTATCGAAGAAATGGAATTAGCATATTTGCATATCATTAAACGTAGTAGCAAGCTATGATTATGAAGGCAAGATCCTTTGAAAGCGCTCAGCTCGTTTGTTTTTAGTTATCTATTTTATATTAACACTTTATAGCTTTTGGAAACAGTTGCGCCGCTGTGCGTGCTAGAATATAAAACATTTATATAGTAATTAGACCCTATTAGTATTCAACTACGCAAGGCAACATATGTAGGTTGACCTTGCTCTAACTATTTAGACTTGTTAGCTCACTACCAAAGATAAATGGAACATTTTATCAAAGAATTTGTGCATCATCATAACTGGAGCGATTTCATCGTGAATAAAGTCTTTTTTTTTTTTAAAAAAAACTTTATTCTAGAAAACAGTTAGTTTGTACAGAGTAATAAACATGGAAAAATTCATTTACAAACATCAACTATCATTTATATTTGAAAATTTATAGTTACTGACTGTAACAAATGAATAATCAAGATTAATTCCCTACATGAAGATAATTGTAATCAAACCATATAAAAATATTTATTACGACTCAGACAAACTGGGATTGCCTTGGCATTATAGGACATTTACAACCACACCCTATGAAAATAATTATTGACTCATTAATGAATCACTAAGGCTAAAACAATGTATGATCATAATTGTAACTAGAAGAGAGCTAAACCAACTGAACATGATGAAATTTGTCCAAATGAAGAGAGATTACTTTGAATAAAAGTTTTTCCATAGAAATTACAAGAGTAATGTATATTTTTATGACACATTTTAAAAAATAAAAGTGATTAAACACATTCCATTTACTAATACATATTTCGAAAATGTAAAAGCAGGATGGATTATGGACTTTTGAAGGTCATAAGTTGTCATCATTGATCCAAAATATCATTTATGATGGCTGATACTGTGAGATGCCAAATCCCAATTAATTAAATTATCCTCCATATTTTGACTTATAGATTGCATTCTCCAGATCTCATGATTTCAAAGCTAAATTCAAATATGTACATATTCTGAATGTTTTTTCTAAATAATGTGTGCATCACGTGATTAATTCCAGAGAGAATTAGGTCTATATTATTATCAACAATAACGTGATCAATAACCTGTTAACATACTGTTAATCATTATATATATATATATATTACTACAATACTTGGATTGATGTTAAATCAGGTATATTATAAGTAATCAATAATCTATCAACATAATGTTGTTCATATAGGTAATTGCTTTTTCATATTCAGCCATTCTGGATATTACTGTAAAATAATACTCATACAGAGTTTAAATATAAAATTTTTAATAATATAATTGAACCAAGTATTCATGGACAGTCTGTTAATAACATTATTTTTTGGCTGATTTGAATACTATTATTTTTTTTGGTTTATTTCATATTCATTTTGTGTAATGAACCACACCTATTTTATTTTGCATTTACGATAGTTTCTATATTCCATACAATTCTGACAGCATTCAGTTCATAGCTATGGCCATGTTTTCTCTCACAATTAAGAAAAACAGATGAAGTAGATCTTTCAGGCTTTATTTTAGATTTTTTTAACATTAATGAATGTTGAGTCATTTTGGTTCTAAGATTTGCCTTAGTTTCTTCATAATGTATATTACTATAGCACTTGGATTGATATTAAATGGTGATATATTTAATTGTTTGTAAGGTTTTTGTGATAAAATGAATTTTAAATAGTTCTGTCATGCATTCTTGCAATAAAATGTTATAGGAAAGGCTATTTTAGACATACTCTAATATAACATTGAATCTTTAATAATAATTAACGTTTTGTAGTGATATTTAAATAAAAATAAGGTTACTATGGTGA
>JAQFVV010012436.1:3343215-3355715 GCA_028023455.1 Epiperipatus broadwayi | reverse complement strand
AAATATTAATCTGTGAATAAATGCGTGCAAATTCTAGTCAAATGGGTGAAGAATAGTGCCTTCCACAATATTACAGATATATAAACCGCTATATTATTATTACATCTACATAAACTAGTAGGATTAAGAGTATCAGATAGTTAAAAATGAAAAACTTTTTCGTCCCTTGTAATATATAAACTGAATTTGTACAAGTAATATACCGATTTAATAATCAGGCTAATAATAAAATCAAACCCTAATTTAGTGTCTGTCAATATTGTTTTATTTTATTTAAAAAATAAGCTTTAACCAAGGGTGGATCACATAGTTTTAAAACAATTATTGATGGGAGAAGATGCGTCTCAATTCTAGCGCATGTATGAAGAATAGTTCCTTTCACAATATTATAGATATATAAGTCGCTATATTATTAATTATATATATATATAATTTAAATACAATATAGTGTCTATAGTGAACTTAAAGTCTGAGTTCAAATCCTTTCTAAATTTATATATTAAAATTATAATTTCCTCATTGCTTTTTTTACAGGCAGAGGATATTTACTGAATCATAACATGTAAAAAAAATAACCCAACATATATTTTAAAATTTAATTTTTGTGTACTTTAAGTTCGCATATCAACGTTTTTTATTTTTTTACTATCTAACCAATAACACTTGATTTTTGTGTTTTACAGCATTGTTAATTTTAATTTTTTTATTTTTTATAAGCAACAATTTGTAAATTTCTTTTACTATATAATTTTTTTTACAGTACAGGCTTTTTCATACCAGCACTCCAATATGTAATATACAGGGTTTGAATAAAGACTTTCAGATGATCCTCAACTATCCATGTTATCTCATACTGATGACACACTTATGTGTGTGATCAAGTGTCTCAGCAGTATGACATAGCATTGATAGTTGAGGGTTATGTTAAAGTCTGAGTTCAAACCCCTATAAATTTCTTTTACTTAAATGCAGTCAAAATTAAGTAAAAAATTAGATTAAACAATAAATTGTACAGTTAATGATGAAGTTTTTATAATGTAAATTATTCTTTTTTTTTTTTTTTTGCAGATACTGTACTTTTTTCATGTTCACAATAAAAGTTAATATTATCTTGAATATGTTGGCAACAAATTACAGATTGTTGAGTTAAAATTAAGTATGTAAATGATATTTTTAATATTTGTATCATAACCTTTGATCCTATAAAATTGATTATTAATTGCATAATCCATGAAATCATTTATTTTCTTCTTATTATATTTTTAAAATTACTTAACAATATATGATGAGCATATTTTACAATTATAATGATAATATTTTTAGCAAAAAATAAAATAATATTCATAAGGTTATATATATATAAAATACATATTTTGCGGGTTCATCCGTGTTAAAAACTTTTAATATCAATTTACTGACGTTTCGACTTGGTCACACAAGCCATCCACAGAGTTATAAAAAGGTAGAAAGACGGTTGTAGAGGCGCTACAATCACTGGTTTGAATAAAACATTAAAAATCCCACCAATAGCAAAAATGTTAAATTTAAGAATGTTTTTTAAAGAAATCTTTCCAAATAGGAGGAAGTTTGCACGTATCATCTCGCTTATTGATACAATCTGGCCTTTTAAGTATCTCAATGGCTTCTCTGATTTGCATTGGTAGAGATTATCACATCTGGATATGATCCTGGTACTAGAAAAATCTATTTTATGACCTGAATCTATAGTATGGAGTGAGAGTGCTGATGATGATGAGTGTTGTTTAACTGCATTAGCATGCTCATCTCTCCTAACACTGATGTGACGATTACTCATACCTATGTAAGAAGCTTTACAATTTTTACATGAGATTTGATAGACACCATGAGATTCAAGAGGGATTGAAACCTTATGTAAAAATTGTAAAGCTTCTTACATAGGTATGAGTAATCGTCGCATCAGTGTTAGGAGAGATGAGCATGCTAATGCAGTTAAACAACACTCATCATCATCAGCACTCTCACTCCATACTATAGATTCAGGTCATAAAATAGATTTTTCTAGTACCAGGATCATATCCAGATGTGATAATCTCTACCAATGCAAAATCAGAGAAGCCATTGAGATACTTAAAAGGCCAGATTGTATCAATAAGCGAGATGATACGTGCAAACTTCCTCCTATTTGGAAAGATTTCTTTAAAAAACATTCTTAAATTTAACATTTTTGCTATTGGTGGGATTTTTAATGTTTTATTCAAACCAGTGATTGTAGCGCCTCTACAACCGTCTTTCTACCTTTTTATAACTCTGTGGATGGCTTGTGTGACCAAGTCGAAACGTCAGTAAATTGATATTAAAAGTTTTTAACACGGATGAACCCGCAAAATATGTATTTTATATATTTAACCCGTGCAAATCTTCGTTTTAACAAATATATATATATATATATATATGATAATATATATATATATATATATATATATATATATATATTATCATACCATTGTAATGGTCATATTTGTACATTAACACAACAAAATCCAGAGTTGTGGCAAATTATACTAAAGCTGATCCAGATGAGTGTTGAGACCTCTAATCTGACCACACTTCAACTCATATACCAATGCTCCATGTTTTAATACCCTATTGATGACATATATAAGGTTACACTTGGTCTTCATTTAATTCATGAGCTGATGGAGAAAGGGGTGCAACATGAGACTTAGGAATTAATGATTTAATAATATTAGACAAACACACACTATGGTTTATAGGCTAATGCACATATATACTAATAAATTTAGAATAGTTTGAGTTGTTTTGGAGTGGATTATGGGATATATACTAACAGTATTAAATTTTAAATATCTTTAATAAATCAAATTAATAACATTTTTTTTTATTAACTTTTAAACTTAACATTTTTTTCCTGTAAAGGCAAAAACATTCTCTAGCAAGAAGGAAATAGTGATGCTTGTATGTGTTTGCTTTGTCCAAGACATATTTTAAAATTTGTTATTTTTTAAAAATTAACATTTAACTCTTATGCAAATATAACCAGGTGCATGTGGCGTGATATTTTTACCAAGAATTATTTAATATTTTTAAAACTAAATTATTTTCTGTATAAACATTTCACCATATATGTATGTTGGTCACCCTTGGAATTGAGAATACATATGCGATCCTTAAGTTAAATAATGAATAAATTTATAAATTAATCTTATGAGAAATTAAAGATTTAAAATATAAATATAATTTCACTGTAACTTTAATAAATCTATTATGTTACAGCTTATACTCGCATATATTTAAGTGTGCTAATATATCTACAATGACGTTTACACAATTATATCTTTAAATAAACATACAGATATGCAGATTCAGGCATTTAATTTAACATATAAAATCTAACTAGATATATGTACTATACATAGCTATACATGAACATATGTGCATATACATAAATATACGTAAATATATGTTAATATATGTGTACTTGGTAGGGTTTAAACCTAGAATAGTTACTACTATGAAACACAATAGGTGAAAGGAGATATGTGCCAACATATATACCATTTCAACATAGTTTTTTTTTTGTAAATTATTAATGATAAAAATGTTGTATTTGTTTTGCAAGAGTAATGGATGAAAATTAGATAATTTTATAATGAAAACAATACTATATATATAATAAATACTGTATATTTTTAGCATGAAGGTTATCATTTTATTCTTGGATAACATAGCTTTAATGAATTTATTATTATATGACATTATCCATCTTATAAAATGGCCACCATTTAAAAAAAATGGTGGATGTTTTTTAAAAAAAGGTTCTAAATTTTTTTAAATATTGTTGTAGCAAATAACCAATTGCAAGTGAAATAGTGAATATAAATTGATGATGAATGCTATGGTTTTCTCACATAAAGGTCTATCATATTTCTGGATAAAGATGTAAACTGAAATGATAACTAGAACAAAGAATTTCATTTTAGAACCTGTGCCACAACAGATATTTCTCAGTGAGTAAAATTTAACAAGCAACCATATTTAAATTAATATTGTAAGTTTAAATAAATAATATATTTAATCACTTAAAATAATTTAAAAAAAATTAAAATTCAATTTTTTTAAAGGAACTATTAACTTCAATTAATCTATTTATGTTACAATTTCTTGTTTTTAAATCAGAATGTTCACACTTGATTTATTGACTTGCAAAACTAAAATATTCAATACAACATTACACATTCATCAAGTGTACATAATTAATTTAATTTTACAAAAATAAAATAAACAATTTATAATGTAAACTGATAGTTTTCAGTTTCTAGATTTTATGAAAAAATGACAATCATACAAGCATAATAATTATATTGTTCTGAGAAATCTTTTTCTTTGTTTGAACTCCTTACCTATGTCTTTTTATTATTTGCATATACAACTTTTTAATGATGATGCAATGTGATGTATTGTGGCTTTTCCTTAAACAAAGTCAAGAATATATTTGAATGACATTCTCTTTGAATGACATATAGTAACATCTACTGATATTTACTGAAATCATTATCAATTGATACATAATTTAATTTAAGGTTTTACTATCAAATGTTAACAGAATATTAGAAAATCATTGTAAATGAATCACTTTAGACCTAATTACAGTGCCATTTAACAATGTATTACAATTAAGCATATACTAATCAGAATGAATTAAAAATCAACTATACCCAAATAAATGGTGACCTAAACTAATTTAAAGTTAGTTTGATTTTGTTGAATGGAGTTTTTTTCTCTTTTTTATTTTTTTTTATTTAGCAGCTATGTCTTTTCATTCCCAAAATTATTATAAAGACTTTCATGTATCTAATCAACCTTTACAATCATAATGAGATATATTATTTTTCATTTTCTAGACTGAATCATTAATAAAACACATTTACTTGATATTGAAAACATCTTTTTTATTTATTTTATATTGGTTTGATTTTTTTTGTTAGAATTTCTTTGATCTGTTGGAGAAATTTAAAAAAATTGCAGTTGTCAATAATATTAAATTCTAATATGGTTTTCAAATAAAAACTCTAAAAACATTCCATTATGTTGATTTTACAATAAATAAAGTAGGAGGCGTTTACTACTCTAGTGCCACCTAAAGTAAATTTTATTAAGTAGTGATTATTAAATATAGAGCATTTAAAACCACACTCCATCTGATAAAGAATTGCTCTTGTAATTAAATTGAAGTTAATTTTGTAAATTTAATTTTTTCAACAATAATGTTTTCACCACATTAAATTTATTAAAATTAATTTTAAATAAACTAAAAGTATGAAAAAATAGTAAGAGCTATAAATTTATTATGAAATAAAAAACAATGCTTACATTTTATGTTAGCTAGAATAAATCATTTTTTTCTTTCCTGTGATATAAGTTTAAATCTTTTTGAAAACATTGTATAAGTATAAATATGAATATATTTATTAAATGAAAAGATCTTTCAAATAATTAAAAACAAACTTGAAAAAAATGTGTAAAATCATATTAAAAACTTCATTTTTATGCTATAATAATTAAAAGAAGACTTAATTTTAGACACCACATTAAAAATATATTTTAATAAAAAACATTCTTTAAAAATTTACATGTTTAAGATATATTTTAGTAAATCATGAGTTCAATTAATAAAAACTAATTTTAAATTATTAGCATTCAATTTATAACTATATATAATTACAAAAAAAATAAACGAATAGTTGAATTCAATTTATAACTATATATAATTACAAAAAAAATAAACAAATAGTATATATATATATATATATATATATATATATATATATATATATATATATATATATATATATATATATATATATATATATATATTATTGACAGAAAGTGTTCAATGTTCAGTTTTTGTTTGATGTTAGTAAATTTTCAGTTGACTAATTTTCAGGTAAAGGCTACTATATTACAAATAAGTGAAAATACAATAAACTTGTTTAGAAACAAATATTTAATAATTTTGCAAAAAAATAATAATAAAGATGTAATCAATACATATAATTTATTTTTATGAGATATAAACAAAGGTCAATGAGATACAAATGCAGTTTCATTGAAGACCTAGGCATTGTGTGAAATGTTCAACATTCTAATCCAAATACTTAGTGACTGGTTCTTCAATAAAATTTTATTTAAGTTTAAACAAAGAGTGGGTGATTCAAAGTGACATTACTAATGAATTTAGAATATTAGTAACAGATTCAACATAACAATTCTATTGAAGTTTAAAAATTGATAACAACTACAGCACCCAATAAATTTTAAACAATGGTTAATAGATTCAACATAATATTCCTGTTCACATTTGAGCCCTGTATAACAGGATCAATGTGATTGTTCCAGTAAATTGACTAAATGAAAATTTTTCCTTAAAAATTCATCTAAAATGTTAGATTTTGAGCCCTCAAACCTACCACAAAGTAAACCATGTAGAGGAAATTATTGAAAATTATGAATATTATTTTAAAGTTATAATATTGAATTCAGTATATAAAGCAAATTTAGATATATGTAATGTTTTATTTTTACCATTAAATTTTTAAAATTACTCTATATGTGTCTTTGAATCTAATGATTTATTATTCAGTTCATTGAACAAGATCCCCATTGTAAATATGAGGAAGGAATATGGAATTTTAAGATTAATGTTGAGAAAACAAAGTGTTTTAGATAGAAAGGAATGCAAAAAGACTGCAAATGAAAATCCATGATAACATAGTTCAGCAGGCAAAGGGATTTAGATACTTGAGTAATTGGTTCAGTGAGGATAGAAGAAATGAAAATGAAGTTAAAAGAAGCATAGAATTGGCGAATGAGGCACTTTTAAGAAAAAAATATTTTGTAGATCTTTGAAGAGAGAATTTAAAAAAAGATTAATTTAATACTATGTGTGAAATGTACTATTATATGCTTGTCAATGTGGACAGTGAGTAATAAAATTAAGAACAGACTGAAAGTTTTTGAGATATGTACATGGGGTAGAATGAAAGAAATCAGTTTGATGAATAAAATAACAAATAAATACATTTTGAAAATAGTAAATGAAAAAAAAAAAGATCGATCAAAGAAATTAGAAAGAGAAAGAAAAACTGGATTGGACATATATTAAGAAGAAAGTATAGTTTAATGAAAGATGTTTTGAAGGAAATACTGAGTGAAAGCAAAAATAAAGGACAAAAAGATTGACATTGTTGGGCAATGTAAAAGATAGGAAGAGCTATGTGGAATTGAAGAGCTGTTGCAATGAAGAGAATGGAGTAAAAAATGGATGATGTGATTACTCCCTGGACTTTGTCCATGAGCGAAAATACTTTTGATGATGATTGTAAATATAGGTTTCTCCTTTTTTCATTAATAAAGTTTTTAAATGAAAAATAATACTATTTTTTATTACTATTAAATTATTTCATGTTTCCACTTTTAATGTTTTAATCCTTTAAAATTTGATATTTTAAAAATAATTACTTAAAAATATTATTTAAAAAAAGCTTTCAATAATCCAATGTTTATATTTGCTGTAATTAAAATATAAATTTATGCTAAACAGATAAACCATGAGTCTTTGTTTATATAATTTGGCTGAGAGTTTGCACAGCATTACATTTATATTTAATAAATCTGAGATGTTAGAATAAATTATGCTAATTAATGTATAAGCCAATAAAAATAACTCTATTTGCCACAGTTATTGGCACATTAGTTGCACCACTTAAATTCACTTTCTTGTGACTATCTATAGTATGCCAGTTTTTCATTCATTAGTCTATCAAAACAGGAATCAAAATATATATTAATTTAAAAACTCTCAAGATAGCATCCCTGTATAGACAGCTCTCGAACTCTCGAAATTGGTGTTTTTTGTTTCAAAGTAGCAATTGCATTGGCATGAGCTCATCTTTTATTCAAATTTGGAAAATAAAAATCATATTTTTTCCAGTTTCTAATATATTTATAATTATTTTTAATAAATATTTGTGAAATATTTTTGGGGTAAAAATATGATGTTTAGATTCAGATTTTATTCAAAAATATCTGTCTTTAAAAGAAGACAAGCCAATAGAAATATAATAAAATAAAGTAGAAAGTTGTGTATCATATTTACTTTGGACATTTTAAAAGTAATTATAAGTAGAATTTTAAATTTTGAAACATAATTTCATTGCTTTATGCATTCTTTACACAAAATCATTCTAGTCCTAGAAATGGAATACAAATAATTTTTATTTCATTCTAAATACATTTTTATTATCATTGACCAATAACAAAAACTATTGTTTTCATTATATATATTTCAGTTTATCACTTTTTTTCTATATTCACAAAGCTGAAATGAATTTTTAAATTGGTTTTTATTTTTAAACTTATAGATCTAAGAAACGATTTGAAAATTATGAAAATATAATACAGAATAAAGTTTTATTTGTTAAAATAAAAAGTTGGAAGTGTAATCCAAATAGCTGTTATGGGGCTATGAAAAAGATGTAGTTAAAAGGGTCAAAAACTGGACAAGTAATATTAAATTTACCATTGACTATAATCGAGTATTAATATTTTGTCATAGTGCTCTATTTGTTATTGATGCTTCTGATTTGGGAAGAGAATTTGAGAAACATACATATATATATTTATGTATCCTTATATACACATATATGAGCACACACATATTAAAATTAAAAATTGTAATGAGATTTTTCTCAAATATTTTAGATAGAGTTCAGATATGATATAACTAAACAACCAACTGATTAAGTATTTGTAGTGCAAATTGAAATCACATTGTATGATAACAACATTTATTTTTTCTGATATCCTATAAACCAAAGGTAAAAACAATTTCTTGTTTAGTTTTAAGAAGAAAGGTAATACATAAGATGTGATATGTTGGATTATATCCATTATTTATGAGTGAATGTTGAATGTAAAGAAAATTTTAAACTTTATTTAAACTTTTCAAATACAAACAACTTGTTAGTAATAACACACAAATAGACAATACAGGTTAGTAATTACACAACATTTTGAGTAGTATTATTCTCCACTCTTCTTCAGGTGTCGCTGGCCTATATGCACAGTGACAATATTCACTTAGAAGTTGAACTCACACCTTTGATTCTTGAAAATTGAATTTTAAGGCAAACACTCTACCAACTGAGCTATTATGTTGGTAGAGCATTTGTCTTAAAATTTGATATTCAAAAATCTAAACGTGTGAGTTCAACTTCTAAGCAAATATTGTCACTGTGTATATAGGCCAGCAACACCTGAAGAAGAGTGGAGAATAATACTACTTGAAACACTGTGTAATCACTAACCTATATTGTCTATTTGTGTGTTATTACTAACAAGTTGTATTTATTTGGAAAGTTTAAATAAAGTTTAAAATTTTCTTTACATTCAACATTCACTCATAAATGATGGAAGTAGTCCAACGTATCACATCTTATAAGATACCATCATTACAAATCTTCAGACAAATAAAGGTAATCCATATATCAATATTTTACAGACTTGAAATCTGGAAGCTTCATATTATCTCAAATATTTTTACAAGTAAACAAATTTCTCCACCAATTTATGATACTTCCAGCCAAATCGCGGACAGAGTTTATGCAAGCCAGGCATTTGCATCAGATGAACAATCAGATAGGTCATCAAATTGGTAAAAAATGAAAATTAATAAATTGCAAAATAAAAAATTAGTCAAATGTATTTTGCAATGTTCACCAAATTCTTTAAGCAAACTAACAATTTGCATCGAATGCTCTCACTTGATACCCCTCATTACTCTATATGGTATCACCCTAGCATGCAATATGGATGAATATATCTATTCACTTGGGAACCCTCAATAAAATAGTTGATAAATTTACTTCACCAAAAGCAATAAAAATAGAACTTTAAAAAAAGATTTTATATTGGGCATTTATTTATATAAGTATTACTGATATTATTTTGCTTCTATTATTAAATTAAATTACTGAAAAATTTGTAGTACACTCACTCGGGTCTCGTTTTATGCGGATTTTTTTAATGCGATTTTGAAGTTATGCGATTTATGTTTCTTCTTAATATTTTTGTATGCAGTTTTCTTTTATGTTATAATAACTATTAGATCAGATGTCAAGCTCCAATAATGCATTATTACTTTAAATATTATAAAACTCGTGCACTCACATCATATTTAAAGTAATAGCACATTATCGGAGTTCAACTTCCCTTTAATAATTTCAATATTTTCAGCACTTTATAATAGTACTGTAATATATTTTATGCAATAAAGAAGTTCATAATTCACTTAAAATCAGGATTTTCTCATTTTGTATACACACATTAAATTTTATAAGATAATAATGTAAATCTGTTCAAACATTATAGATGCCTATACTATGCATGTTATTGTTTTTGCATTTTAAATCACATTCTATTTTTGCTTTTTAAAAAAAGAGTACATAAGCAATTAATCATTTAGTATCTGCAAGTTTATTTTTAAAAAGTGAGTAACAGTGGTGGGCACAATTAAATTTGACAATTAAAAATTAAAATTTGATTTTTAATTGTAATTAACAATTTAAAAATACATAATATGATCTCGAATTAATGAGATGTAAAACAATGAAATTTGATTTTTAAATGAAATTGAAAATTAAAAAAATTAAAGACAAAAATAAGAATTTAATTTTTAATTGTTAGTTTTAATTAAATTTTGTCCAACAGTGGTGAGTAGGTGTCTTTTTATTATCATCAGTATAAGTTCTTATTTTTATTTTAAACTTTTAGTTTACCCTAATGGAGAGGAAAAAAACACCCAAGAAAATGAATTTTTTTGGAAACAAAAATTTTAATTTTAGATAGCTTAGCAAAATGGGAAGGATCAACAGCAATTGGAAAACATTTTAGTTTGAGTGAGCCCACTATAACAGTAATTAAAAAATGAAGTTGCTACTAATTGTATTTTTTGTTGTGACGAATCTGATGTCTTACTATTTCACAAACAAACCTGCATATCATCAAATACTGATAATGATTAAAATACTGTACATGTATTAAATCTGTAAAATACTGTAAACTACACATAAAAATATATTGTTTTGAATAAAATTAAATACTGTAGTTAATAAAAAAAGTAAAAACGTTTGTCCTATATCAATTTTTTTTCAAATTTGAAATTTTTTATTAGTCATATTTTATTTCCTTATTTTTTTTAAATGCGAATTTTAAAGTAATTTTACATTGTTGCTTTGCTTTTATGCGATTTTTGAAAATTACAGTACATATCCCCCATTTTTCAAAGTAAGTTAAGTCTATTTTTGTGCACATTTTCTGAGAAACCTATCTACCACATAAAATGAGACCCAGGTGCATTTTAATTTAACTCATGTATAATAGTTATTTTGTTAAGATTGGTGTGTTAATTTTAACATGTGTAATTTTATGTTCCTACAATACTATTGTAATATTACTGCTGTGATTTTTGAAATTTAATAATTAATAAATTTATTGTGTTTCCCAAATCATTTATTTATTCATTTTTATTTAATATTTATTAGAAATAAAAAATTATATACATAGAGGCGAATTTTTATCCTCTTGCCTCAGGTGAAAATATCCGTAGATCTGGCTGTTCTTTCAGGTTTCAGACATGATGACTGATCTAACTTCTTTTCATAAGTTAGAAATAGATTCTACAAATAAATAAATACTATTATTAGATAATATAATTTCAGTTTCTATTGACAGTTTTTTATTGTTTGTTTATTTGATTATATCATAAGTAAACACACACACACATATAATATGATATAATACTTGATTTTTTATATGACTTGATTTTTTTATTTATATATATATATATATATAACATTAAAAATCAGTCAAGACTTAGACAATCTCAATAACAATCAACAATTTCAAACTGTTGTCAAGGCAACCTTCTTTTAACAATAAAAATGGAATCATTACCTTTATTAATGGTCCAATATATTTACATAGACACTTAAAGATTACAACTTGACTATAGAGATTGAAATTATTAATATAGAGAAGTTAAATAAACCTCTTTAAACAGATAAATAAAAACGGTTCTCAATGCAGACTAATAAACAGTCATTTATAACATTACAAACTACAATTATAAATTTCAAGGCAAATATTTCTTAAATAATAATGGTAATAATGCTCAAGGAAAAATGAGATTGTAAGTAATCATTAAAAACCAGTCAATACTTAGACAATCCCAATATCAATAACAATCAACAATTTCAAACTCTTGACAATATAATCTCCTTTTAACAATATAGATGGAATCTTCACCTTTATTAATGATCCAATATATTTATATAGACACTAAAGATTGCAACTTTACCACAGAGATTGAAATTATATATATGTATATAAAGTCAGATGTGACATGACTTATATATATATATATATATATTATAACGATC
>JAQFVV010012436.1:3194961-3342715 GCA_028023455.1 Epiperipatus broadwayi | reverse complement strand
AATTATAAAAATGTATATATATATATGTATGTATAGGTGACAAACCATTAAACATGCATCTGCTCATCTAATTTACGTTCAAAATAGTAGAATTAAGTTTTTTAAGTAAACAATATTTTATTATAATGTCTATATATAATATATAAATGAGAGTATATTTTCAATATAGACAGTTCTATGTTTAACTAATTCTGACATACCCAAATACATATTATGCAAAAATATGACATTCACAAAAATCACGGATACATGCACAGCATTAAAACCCACCATATTCTTCAAAGTTGAATAATAATTCAATTTCACAATATGACAAAAAAAAAAAAATTTCACTGAAACAATTTCACTTTTTTGTTATATCAATCAAAGTTAAAAGTGTAAGGTCAGGGTGCGATGAATTATTAAATAAATACCAAAGTTAAAAAAGGTGGGGGATATTCTACTTCCATTCATTAGCTGTAGAATAAAAATATATTACTTATAAAATTGCTAAATACAGAACATTCAAACCTTTAAATATTAATAGAAATATAACATCATTATAGTAAGATCTGTATTTTTTTCTGCATATTCTTTGCCTTTTTTCTATGTAATTTTTATATACCCACTGTACAGCCTATAGAAATATATAGTTATGCATAACAAGATAAAAGTAATTAGTTTTTGTTTTTTTGTAAAAATTTATACACCTGGGTCTCGTTTTATGCGGATTATTTTAATGCGATTTTGAAGTTACGCGATTCATGTTTCTTCTTAATATCTTTCATATCAAGAAATTTAAATTATTAATAACTTATTTTGACTTGAAATACTTTTTTAAAATATATATATATATATGTTATATTAGCAGCTAATGTGAATATGGCTTGAAGCTGTATTGAGAATCTTAGCTTCTATGTAAATAACCTATTTATACTAATGAGTAAATAATAATAATAATAATAATAATAGATTTATACTTACATATAAAAATATCGCAATAAATATTCAAAAAAATTAAACTTTTAAAACGTATTTTGTTATATATAACAGAAATAAATAATCTTTTAGATTTTTAAAATAAAAAACGAACGAAATGTAAAATTAAATACTGTAGTTAATACAAAAGTTTGTCTTGTATTAATTTTTTTCAATTTAAAATTTTTTATTAGTCATACTTTATTTGCTTATTTTTTTTAATGCGAATTTTAAAATAATTTTTCCTTGTTGCTTTGCTTTTATGCGAATTCTGAAAAATACAGAACCTATCCCCCATTTTTCAAGGTAAGTTAAGTCTATTTTTGTGCGATTTTTTTAATGCGGGTTTTCTGTGGAACCTATCTACCACATAAAACAAGACCCAGGTGTATTCTAATTATTATTTATCATTAATACATCTCTCTGTAAAACCATATATCTGTATATGTGATGTATATATATATATATTTATCAAGTGTTCAATTAAGAAATAATTAACAATGCATATATGTACATTAATAGAGAGTTCAATTTAGGGGTACTAAGTAAATACAAACATTAAAAAAAGATATATCATAAGCAATAAAAGCTTATAATTTTTCAACTTACACAAAAATCAAGATAAACAACAAGTTGTGGAACTGTAGAAAACATTCTGTATATAACTGGTCAATGGTTTTACAGAATAGATTGGCATCGTTAAACAGAGATAAACTTAATCTATTGTTATTTTTGTAAGATTATTTAATAAGAAATATTACATTATTATTTAACACATAAGAGAAAAATCCTTTGGCAATGTTTTCATTGACCTCCCTAATATTATATAATACCAATGTTAACAGCATTACATATGGTGACAGCCTTTTAATTTTATTTTTATATAACCATTACATACACTACATAGCATATGAAAATAAAACTATTATTGTGCACAAATAACTATATTGATAAATGTAATGATGTTCTTATATAGTATACATTATTATTTATTTTAATAGATTTGTATAAAAATTATATAAATTTCAACAATCTTGTAATCAGACAATTGGTATTAAATACTCTGTGTATATAATATGTAGGAAATAGTAATCTTTAAATGCACATAACCATAAGATTCCTTTAAAAGCCAGAATTTCGAGAAGACATTTTGTAAACAATGCCTTCTTGTATTAATTTACTGATTAGATAAAAAAAAAAAGACTCCATCTTAATCTACTTCCCAAGATCTTACAAGTGGCAGACTAGGAATGAACCATCACACTTTGTGATCTTAGCAAAGCTTCAGTCTAAACAACCAACGCTTTCAGATGGTAACTGCAAATATAAATTCTATTATTGTTGTTAATATCCCATAAACAACAATGCCACTAAACATCACATGATCACTATCTCTTGTACTAAGATCTTATTCTAAGATCTAGGTGCAGTGCTCTCAGATCCAATGCTCCTCACTGACGAAGGCCACAAGCCAGAAACTAGTCTGGGGATATTGGATGAGTAGGCACTACATAGGGATTTTATGTACAATCCTTCTGGCATCCATTGATTACTCTGCTTGTCACAGGGTGGCACTACTGTATGGAGAGTTTTGCCTTGTTTAAACAACAATAACTATTAAATATGTACTGCTTAATATATATAATAATCTTTTAGGTGGGCATACTCTAGGAATATTCTTTACAAGTGAGATTTTCCAGAATGGTATTAATAAACATGTAAACAACTTGTAATTATACAATGGACCAATTCCATCATCTAGAATTGTTAAACGCTTTTAGAAAAAATTAATTTTTTTTTGGAAACTTCAAATATATCCAATTGTTAGTAGTAATGCACAGGTACATAGGTAACAACATTTTGAGGAGTATTGCTCTCCTTTTCAGGTTATGCTGATTGACCAAAAAAATAATACTAGTGCTGGAATCAAATCTGGAATCTTTAGATTCATAAATATTGAATTTAAAGTGATGCTCTAATCAAACAACAATCTCTTACATTAATCTACTCATCATATAAAAAATGAATATGTTTCCATTCGATCCCATGTAAGATCTTGGGGACTAGAAAAAAATGAATTCATTTTTCATCTTATTAGTAGATTAATATGAGTATTATTTATTAGTTTTTTGAAATGATTGTGGAAGGTATATGTTGTAATGGATTCTTATTATTTCTACATCTACAGATTACTTCATTAATATTATTGTATAATCTTTTCTTTATAATAACACATATTTATGATATATCTTCTACAAGAGTATGCAAACAATTATCAACTATTACGGTAATAAATCTTTGACAAAGATACGCTGTATCGAAAGCCTAGCTCAGCAAAGTAACAAATATTGTTTTGTACCAAAGATTTATTACGGACCATAATAACTGATAAATGGGTGCATATTCTGGTAGAATATATTTTATAACATATTATCTACAGTATATACATATAAAATAAAGATTGATTATGATGAATTAGAAGAAGTTAACAGTTACAAATACCTTGATCAGATTACTAATACAGATGGAAACATAATGGATGAAATTAATCATAGAATTAAACTTGGTTGGAGTGCTTTTGGTAGAAATAACTTGATACTAAAAGGAAATATGTCTATGTGTTTGAAAAGAAAGGTTTTTAATAAATGTGTTTTACCAGTTCTTACTTATGGATCTGAGACTTGGACACTTAATAGAAGAGCAATACAGAGACTCCAGACCACTCAAAGAAGTATGGAGAGATGCATGTTGGGAGTAACAAGGAAGAGATTGAAAACGCAATGTATGGGTAAGAGAACAAACAGATTTACTGACCTCACTGAAAAAATTAAAAGATTAAAGTGGAGTTGGGCTGGACATATTGCTAGAAGACATGATGATAGACAATTGAAATCTTAAACTGGATTCCAAGAGATTGTAAAAGACCCAGAAAGAGGCCACATGTGAGATGGATGGATGAAATAAGAAAGTGTACAGGAGTGATGTGGAGAAGAGAAGCTAAAGATCGGAGAAGATGGATTAAACTTGGAGAGACCTTCATCATGAAGTGGATTGATAATGGTTGATGAATGAGCGTGCTAATAGCTCTAACCAAGCTTTATCGATACTGATTCCAAGCTATTGGCTATCCTCAGTGAGGCACTAGGATATTTCAGACACTAGATCTAAAATACCAACTCAAAGCCAGTACTTATGTGATACTTGACTATTAAATAGAAAATCTTAAATTTTCAGACATCTATATATCTTCAAATCCAGCTATCTAACTTAAATAGCTATATGGATCTGAAAACTCTTCAGCCACATCATATATTAATGGCCTTAGTAATATAACATCGCTTAAGACTTAAAAACAAAATTATAATAATAAATAAAATCAAGTCATACATCACGTGACTTAACTAGATAAGCTTGTATTTTTATAAAATAAAATAATAAGCGTGCTAATAGCTCTAACCAAGCTTTATCGATAAATGCTACAAGAAAAAGCATTTAAAAATCTGTCTAGAAACATCCCCAAACTGTTTTCAAGCTATTGGTTTTCCTCAGTGAAGTGCTAGAATATTTCAGACACTAGATCTAAAATACCAATTCAAAGCCAGCACTTATATGATACTTAACTATTAAGTAGAAAATCTGAAATTTTCAGACATCTATATGTCTTCAAATGTAGCTATCTACTTTAAATAGCTATATGCATCTAAAAACTCTTCAGCCATACCATATGTTAATAGCTTTGGCAATATAATATTGCTTATATTTACTATTATAATTTTGCTTTTAAGTCTTAAGCAATGTTATATTGCTAAGGCTATTAATATATGATATAGCTGAAGTTTTCAGATCCATATAGCTATTTAAGTTAAATAGTTGGATTTGAAGACATACAGATGTCTGAAAATTTCAGATTTTCTACTTAATAGTTAAGTATCAGATAAGCACAGATTTTTGAGTGGTTATTTTAGATCTAGTATCTGAAATATCCAAGTGCCTCACTGAGGATAGCTAATAGTTTGAAACCGGTTTGGGGAGTTTCTAGACAGAGATTTTTAAATGCTTTCTCTTGTGGCATTTATTAATAAAACTTGGTTAGAGCTATTAGCACGCTCATTATTTTATTTTATAAAATACAAACATCAAGTCACATGATGTACGACTTGGTTTTATTACCTACAATATAGTTTATTTTTACACACATATATATTCACTCATTCATAAATGAAACACACTAGTTATATATTGCAATAAGTTGTCAACAATTCTGCTTAATAAATATGTAAAATAACAACTATAAATATTGATATAGAATAAGATATACTTTCCAAATTTCAAAAATCAATAATTTTGTGCCATGCTCATAACTATTATTAAAATATTAAACAACAAAGATATTAATTAAAATCCCAACTTTGATCAGTTGAATACTATTAAAATGCTGGCTGATGGTGTGACATGAATTAAATATGAACTAAATATTCTTTTATTTTCCTTTCTCACTAACATGACTAAATACACAACCCATCTTTATTTCATAATTTATGAAAAGTGAAATGTAATTTGGGTCAATTTTCCGAGTTATATTGGAAGAGATGTTGTTTGATTTTATATTATATATCTATAGCATATGTGCCTTAATAACTTTCAAGATGTAATGCTAATACATATTTTTCTCAAAAAAGTTTAAAAGTTGCTCTTTAAATGACTTTGGGGCTGTAGTGTGTTTAACAATGTTGAAAAGTTCTTCAGTGATGGCTTTTTGAAAAATCTCAAAATTAAATTATGTTAGAATCATCTAATCTTTCGGCACCGGTCTTTGCCTTCTCTAATATTATATATAAAAAATGAATTTCTTAATATTGTCCTAATATATGTAAGCTCTTTTACTGAAAAAGGAAATTAATATAAAATTTATACTAAGTGCTTCAACTTTTTCAATATTCTTTTAGGATTTTAAGAGAAATTGACATGTTATCTCTGGGTTATTGATATTGGTTATATTAAACTTGTTTATCATTATTAGTTTTTCTCCCCTCTTAAAAGTTAATCAATAATATTCTTTGTAATGGCATTTGTCGATTCAGTTTTATTTTTGTTATTAGAAGGTAAATCTAGCTAATAAATGATTGCTTCTGATTTACAATTAAAATATTGATTTTGATCAGTTATACTTCCATGAAAATATAAAACCAAGAATTTATTTATTATGAATTAGATATTGAAATAAAATTTCAACAATATAGCTCGAATTTTATTTTTCATGTTTATCTATATTTCAAGGCTTAGATTTATCATTTTCTGGATGTGCCGAATTTTATTAGTTGTCTTCAAATACAGTATTTACGGAAATTACATTTTGACTGGTTTAATTTCTAAACTAGTTTCTATTGAAAGGCAATTAATTTGTATGAGTTTCTCTTTTAAAGGTTAAGGGTCACGAGAAACTTATTCTAAAGAAATTAATTTTACTGAACGGTTTGATTATAACTAAACGAGTTTCCTTTCTTTTAAAATAAATTTAAAGATATTCGTGAAAAAATACAAAAAATTAATTCGTAAACAGATAAAATAATAGAAATAGATATTAATACAGGAATTTAATTCTTTTATTTAACAATGAAACGGAATACTGTATAATTAAGATTTTTGCAAGATTTATTTCAGCAAAATTTTATAACATATCGAGACGGCTATGTGTCTCATGGCATACAACAACATAGTAATGTATGTGCCCGTATATATATAAAATTGAAAGGAAAGGTAGAAATAAACACAATCAAATTTTTTTGTAACTATTTTCTATAATTACACTGGAATAATAATTTTTGAATGTAAAATTGTTATAAGCTGTAATTTTAAATCTAACATTTAAAAAGGTCTATTTAATGTTTTCTTCTGATTTGAACATTAAAAAAAAAAAAAAAGAAAGAAATCTAAAACAATAATGCTTATATTACAATAAATGTACTGTAATCATAAATATGATTAAAGCATTGGATCATCAAGGTATAGATCCAAGATATTGTCATATTTTAAAGAATATTTATAAAAATACAACAGCAACAAAAAAAAAAAAATTAGATTACATAATGATACTAGGAAAGTCAACATTGAGAAGGGTGTAAGACAGGGTGACTCCATATATCCAAAACTTTTTACAGCAGTGATGCAAAAAATATTTGTGGATTAAAATGGGAAGCTAAAGGAATGAAAGTAAATGGAGATTATTTAAGTCATTTAGATTTGGCAGATAATGCAGTTGTTTTTGCAAATAATGCTTTAAAGCTTCAGAAAATGTTGCAGGAGTTATCACATGAAAGCAGGACAAAAGATAAATGTTAAAAAGATTAAAGTAATGTTCAATGGATTCTCTCAAAATATGAAAATAAATATTGATTACGATGAATTAGAAGTTAACAGCTACAAATAGCTTGGTCAGATTATTAATACAGATGGAAACATAATGGATGAAATTAATCATAGAAGTAAACTTAAAGTACTTTTGATAGAAATAACTTGATATTAAAAGGAAATATGCTTATGTTTGAAAAGGAAGGTTTTTAATGTTTTACCAGTTCTTACTTATGGATCTGAGACTTGGACACTTAATAGACGAGCAATACAGAGACTTCAGACCACTCAAAAAAGCATGGAAAGATGCATATTAGGAGTAACAGGAAGAGATAAAAGCGCAATATGTGGGTAAGAGAACAAACAGGTGTTACTGACCTCATTAAAAAAATTAAGACTGAAGTGGAGTTGAGCTGGACATATTGCTAGAAGAGATGATAATAGATGGACAATTGAAATCTTAAACTGAATTCCAAGAGATTGTAAAAGACCAAGAAATAGACCACATGTGAGATGGATGGATGAAATAAGAAAGTGTGCAGGGGAGATGTGGAGAAGCTAAAGATCAGAGCTGGATTGAACTTGGAGAGACTTTCATCATACAGTGGATTAATAATGATGATAGAGAAAAGCTTTCATAAAATACATTTTTAAACAATATGTCCTTGGCCGACTTTAGACTATATATGGATAATAAAATTTCCCTATTTTTAAGTAGGTTAAGAAAGTTGTTTTTAAATTAAAGCTTGTATAATATAGGTAAAAGCTTTTATAAAAAAAGTGTTTTAAAATTTTATGTGCTTAGCCGCCTTTAGACAATATACTGGCAATTGTAAAATTTCCCTCTCTTTTTTTAATCAAAGCTTGTATAATATATTTTGATAAAATTTAATACACCTGGGTCTCTTTTTACGCGGACTTATTTAACACGATTTTGAAGTTGCATGATTCGTGTTTCACCGGAAGTCGAGCTCCGATACTGCGCTATTACTTTAAATAATAAATTTCTTGCACTTACGTTATATTGAAAGTAATAGCACATTGGAATTCAACTTTCAACTTAGTAATTTCAATATTTTCAGTGCTTTATAATAGTAAGCTTTTATGCAATAATGAAATTAAAATCATGATTTCCACATTTTATGTATACACACATTAAATTTTACAAGATTATAATGTAAATTTGTTTAAACATTGTGTGTATTAATTTTGCATTTTAAATCACATTGTTTTTGCTTTTTAAAAAAGAACATTATCAATTATTAATCATTTAGTGTCCACAAGTTTATTTTTAAAAGGTCAGTAATAGCAGTGGGCACAATTAAATTTGACAAAAATTAAAATCTGATTTTTAATTGTAATTAACAATTTAAAAATTACTTACGCGACTTGAAATAATGTGATGTGAAATTTGATTTTTAAATGGAATTGAAAATTAAAGACAAAAATAAGAATTTAATTTTTAGTTGTTAGTTTTAATTAAATTTTTCCCAGCAGTTGTGAATAAATGTCTTTTTATTATCATAAATCTAAGTTCATAAACAATTTATAAAATCATCGTCTCAAAGATTAATTCCTAATTACGTTGTCAACAGAAAAACATTAACACAACATGAGAGTGCGAGTGCAAACGAACGTGTGTTTTGGCAAATAGCGATAATAATTAAAACGTGTATAAAAAAATGTAAATTACCGTACTGTAAATTATGCATAAAAATATATTATTTTGAATAAAATTAAATATAGTTAAAAAAAGTTTGTCTTGTATCAATTTTTTTCAAATTTGAAATTTTTTATTAGTCATATTTTATTACCTTATTTTTTTCTTTGCGCAAATTTTAAAGTAATTTTACGTTGGTGCTTTGCTTTTATGCGAATTTTGAAAAATCACAGACCGCATCCCCCCTTTTTCAATGTAAGTTACGTCTATTTTTGCACGATTTCATTTGTGCGTGTTTTCTGAGGAACCTATCTATAGCGTAAAACGAGACCCAGGTGTATAATATACTCTAATGTTTAAAGAATTAAAATATAGTTTGAGATAAAAATTTGGTTTTAATTAAGTAAATTGAAAAGTCATTGAATTTTTTTTGATAAATATAAAGAATTATTGTTTTCAAATTCCATATACTATAAAAAAAAAGTGGATTTGAATCATTCATGACAACTTACAACAGTTTTATAGCTATTATTATCAAATTATAATTGAAGACAAGTCAACTGCTGATAACATCACAATGGAAATTTAAATTTACATGGAGGTAAGACTCAGCTTTTATATGGTTCATAGCCCATGTGTACTAGATGGCTTGCTGGAAGTCTATTAAATTAACAGACTAAATGAAGATTACTGAATGTCAACAGTTACCAGATTATATCTTTCCCAAAGATGTCAATAAGCTAGTTAACTGACTGAGAATGGATCAGCTTACCAAAGGATTCCAGTGCTAGTTTTGGCTTGCTGAAAGATTATGCTATAGTTTATACATATGCAGTTTTATCAACATGCAAAGGAGTAGAAAAGTATAATTACTGTCAGATGTATATATAGTGTATACAGTAGACTTACTCCACAAAAACAGATATTTGAAAATTTTACTGAAAAAATATTATTTTAAATACATTTGCAATTAAAATCTTTAAATTCCAAATTTTAAAAGTAAATAAATGTTGCTTAAATTATATATCTAAAAACTGAGGATTGATTTCTAGTTTTTGAAATTAAAAAAAACATATCAGAAATCTTCCTTATTGTAAATGAAACAAAAGCCTAAATTTTTAATGAACTCTCCAAACTGGATCTAGTGAGTTTTTTGTTAAAAAACACAACTTTTACTTAAAATGTACTAATAACGTTGATTTATAAAAAGATAATAGTAATATGTAAGTCTGGGTGCATTGGTTTTATGTATGCATATATTTTAACATGGAATTTTCTTAAAAAATAATATAACATTAATAAGTTTTTAAAAAAAAAACACTAGTGTGTACAAACATTTGAGTGGGCACCCATATATATTAAAATCAGTCATAACCCACATATGTTAAATTTGTCATTATTTATTATTAACCTGAATTTTCTTTATTAATCTATGACAATTCTGTTAATTTTAATTATATAGCATGTCTGTGTAATTATATAAAGGTGTTTTATGTAAACTTATTGAAATATATATAAATTACAATAGAATATTTTCCTTTTTTATATTATTTTAATCAAAATCAACAGACCTTAATTTCATTCTATTATTATTGTTATTAATATATTTATATTTCATTAAGTTATTCCAAATGAATTTATTTAATTCTAGAATCAGTTTAACATATTGTAAATGTATTGCCTCTTGCTCACAGTAACAATGCTCTTTCTTCTTGAGCTGGATTCATGCCTAATGGTCAGTTATATGGATTGGGATTTATTATTATCTCCAATAGATGATTTCATTACTTCTCTAATGCTGGATGGTGCAAAGGTATATCCTTTAAAGTCCATGCACTGAAATTTATTTTGGTATTAATTAGAAATTAAGTTTATAGATGGCCAGTACATTGATGATGATCAGCATGTTTTAGTATTCCAGCATTATTTTTTAATTGTTATATTCTTATAGATTAGCACTTAAGTTTGCACATCCAAATTATTGTTTATATAATCTGCCTCAAACTTGGCAAGGGTTAATAACTAGTCTGATCATAGTGGGCCACTTTCAAATACAGTCACAAGGTTGATTCTTGATTTTATTTTTTTCATCATTCTTGATGGTTAATGGTCTGCCTTGTTTTTGCTGATCTCTTCTCATGCTCATTCCTTTCATCATATTCATTATATTATTTGTATATTTAAATTTGAAACCATAACTGGGGTTGATGATTTGCCATTCAGTCCATATTATTTTGTACTGTTATAATATATATTTCAATTTTACAAAAATAACTATATCACATCAGATGATCATTATTTTTTATGCTAGCACATAATTGTTATTAAAACAGGCAATACTCTCCATACAGTAGTGCCACTCAGTGCCAACCAGGGTAATCAATGGATGCCAGAAGGCTTGTGCATAAAATCCCCATCTAGTGCCTGCTGGAGGGTTGCATTAGATCCTAAGATCCAGGTGCAGTGCTCTCAGATCCAAAGCTCCTCACTGACGAAGGTCACAAGCCAGAAACTAGTCTGGGGATATTGGATGAGTACAGTAGATGGGGATTTTATGCACAAGCCTTATGGCATCCATTGATTACTCTGGTTGGCACTGAATGGCACTACTGTATGGAGAGTTTTGCCTGTTTTATATCACATCAGTATTTAGGATTAGTTCTTTCCAATCTGACTGCAGCACCATCTCTAAATGGTGTTATGTAGCATCATTTGTTCAGTTTGTTGAAGATATCCAAATACCCGGCTAAAGAGCAGTAATTTGATTCTTTTTGTACCATGCTCCATGTTAAGATGATGTTTGCCTGAAGGTGTGTGATTATAGCATTTTCGCTGTATTTACACATTGGACTATTAGAAGAGAAAACAGATATGTCTAAGAAAGCAGACCATGTATGTATCAATGAACATACATTGATTAAAAAATATTAGAAAGAAATACGAAGAAGAAAATTTAAAGCTGTTCACAAGACAATGGCAAATACCCCCATAAGTCAACCTAGTGTGATTATACATAATGTCTGGAAACCATTAACTAACTTTGCTCTTAGGAAAGTGCAGAAACCTGGAGGAATCTCATAAATAAATATATAAAATTTCTATTGACTATTGCTTTTGGAAGAATGAGTCAGCTCAATGCTCAGGAATCTAAGGGTCCAGATTCGATTTCTATGTTAGTACTGTCACTGGTCAGGCCAGTCACACTTGAAAAAAAGAGTTAAATTTTTCTAAAGAAGTTGAATTTTTTTTTTTTTATTCAATGATGAACTTTATTCATCCAATAAAAACAAAAAAGGTACATTATAATTTACAACTTAGGTGATACAATATGACTAATATAATTGGTGTTAGGGACATTTGACAGACAAATTAATGAGAAAAAAACATATAATTGTTATATAATGATTATTTTACAAATTTTCTGTGGATGGTTATGATACAGGAATGTTTAATAGCTTCCATGCATCATCATGGATTTTAGCAAAAAAAACTTTGCAGTCCCTTGCTTTTAATGTTTTAATAATACCCAACAAATCACTAAGTAGATTCCCTGAATTCCTACCAAACGTGACATTGGATCTAAAGATCCACAGTGAGTAGTTCAGCATGACGGAGTCTTATTGCTGAAAAAACATCAGCCTGAATAGTTTTGAATATTGAAAATTCTGTCCTTATATGATATCATCCAGCAGTTGATTAACGATCTATACTGTTGTAGTTTTACACCCATGTAGAAAGTGCTGCAGTGTTTCACTTTCACCACTGCACATTTGATATTCAGTGTGTATTTTGTCAAAGCCTCTTTTATTCACTAAGAAATCATTAGTTGGTAAGGAATGTACGTTTATTTTTTAAATAAAGTCTAAATATTTAGCCTTAACATTAGATGATGGAAATAGTCCAACATAGAAATACAATCTTAAGATGATGCTTTCTTAGGTTGAAAGTTTTATATTAGGTAAGAATGCATTAGGGCAAAATCAAATATACTTTAGTGATTTCTCAAGCTCAAACTCTGGAATCAATCGTAAGAATTTCAAGTAGTGAATTTATTTCTCTTACTCCAGCTTAGCCACCTTGTAACAGATGCCAAATTGTAACTCTTAATAAATGTCTATCCAGTCTGTTATGTCCATATCCCAGATTAGTTTCCATCTTTCAGCAGTGAGAAATTTCAAATCTGGATCTACTACACTTGGATTTTTTAGATTTAATGCAGCTTTCCTCTAGAAGCTATCGTTTACTTCTCTTTTTTGTTGTTATCAAGCTACCATTCTGAAAATCAAAAATACACTAATATTTTGAATCTAAGCCAATATGATTGTATAAGCCATCAACTAATTCAATATCCAAACACTTAGCATCTACATATACCATTTACAACATTCTTAAACATTTTATCAATACTATTTATATATATATATAAGTGTTTATTTAAGTGTTTTTAAGAAAGTTGTAAAAGGTATATGTTAAAGTAGAAATCAATACATAGGAAAAGGAAGAAGAAAATTATATTATTTAGCATCTACTGATTATTCAAGATCCCATAAGGTGGAGAATTGATGAAGGGGAAACAGATTTACTACAAAAAAAAATAATATGTAGGCAGGGCCTTATAATGTGTTGTTAATGCTATAATTCCAAGTTAGAGAGATATTTACTACAAATGATTTTGATTTCGGATATTAATTTATTTGTGTTCAATTTGACAATTTATTGTAATCTTATTATAAAACCACATCATTATTTTTATTTTGAAAACAGACTTTCCATTTTATAATTCAAACTATTTCTAGAAACTATTTCAGATAAATTCACAAATATAATTGTCAGTTTCTCCAAAAAGTCATGTGACATAGGTGATCCCCAAGTGACAATCAAAGCATACGTTTAATTCAATTGACCTTTTTTTTTTTATTTCAGCAGTTGGAAAACAAACAAGGAAGATCTTGTTCATGAGACTCTCACTCTATTATAGCACTACACTGCATAGAAAAAATGGCCAAATTAATAGGGTGACCAGATTGGTTCGATCAAAAATCGGGACATAATAATCAATCATTTTTACGGCATTGCGTTCTTTTTTAATAAAAGTCCATTACTGTGTATATTCATCATTGTAAGTACACTTCCTCTTTGGAATGTTGTCTATTGTTTAGGGCTATTAATATTCCTATTAATTTTATCACTATAGAAAATTAATATCAACAAAGAACTAATAAAACTACATTGTCAATCAAAGCAGGTGCAAATGCAGTTCAAATTTTAGCCTACAAGGTGAGATTGGACATGAGAACACATCTAACTTGAGAACCCGGAAATATAACGTAATAGCGATCTTTGTTTTTGGTGCTGGAATTTGTCTGAAGTTTTTATATAACTGTAGAGACTGAAATGGACAGAGAGAGCTAAGAAACTCATTTTTTGCAATGAATTATTTATGTAAGACAAATAATAATTATGAGTATTTGAAAATCGGGACATACAACAGTCCTGAAAAAATATTTTGGGGACACTGGGATATCTAATCAAAAATAGGAACAAATCCTGAAAAATCGAGATGTCTGGTCACCCTACAAATTAACCAAGGTGGAAACTTCATCTTTTTAAATCAGAAAATCAGTCATTAAAATTGCAGACCAGTACTTTCAAATGAAGTTTGACAGGTATAGCAGTTTTTATCATCTGGTAGGCAATATTTTTTAATATTCTTTTGATATAATTTCAGAAATGAAATCAAGACAACTTGTCGTGTGAATTAACAAAAACTGTATTTAAACTTCCTAAAGTTGCTTATTAATACATTATTTTTCAAATATATCTGTCAAAAAATTCAAAAAGCTTTATCTTCAGCTATGAACAGAAGCTTCATTTTAAGTTTATAGTCTAAAAAATCATAAAAATATCAAATAGTTTAATAAATCATTTTTGAGCAGTTACCCTTTGGATGTACACTGGTGTCAGCAACACCTCAAAAAAAGATCGCTTGAAATATTGTTCAATTCCAAATTGCATATGTTATTACGAACAACTGAATGTATTTAGAAAATTAAAGTTTGAATTTTGCTAAAAACTTTTAACAACTCAACTAGATCATGGAAATAGTCCAATATCTATAGTGTGCCCCCAAAAAGTAATTGGTTCTCTTTTCAAACTGCCTGCAAATTTTGAATCAATACCTATGTTCCATAGTGATATAGTTTAACAATTTACCACAAAAAAGTTTAAAGTCCTAGTGTGCTTAGATCATGAGCAATGACATGAAATGTGACAGTAAATTTTATACCTTCATAGATCTCTTCAATGCTCTCTCTGCCACGATCAAATCTTGTAAACTGCCTGAAAACAGTCTTATGACATTTCAGTAGCAGTGTGCCTAAGATAAATTTAATTGTTCTATCATGGATTAATGTCATAATTCATGATCCAGCCACTTTTAAAATTCTGGTAGTGAACAGTTAATCTATGTTGCTACATAACACATGCATTGAGGCAGAGTTGGTACTGGAGGTAGCTTGGAGAAAGCGAACCAGTCATCCTATCACTGAGACATTGTGTATAACTACAAAAAAAACACCATAAATCTTGACATATATTATAGTATAATTGTTTGGATTTCCATATAGGATGTAATTGAAGCCTACTGTTACTTTCCATAAAGCTGTTGTTAATGCTAACTGGTGGCATATAACCATACTCATATTTTTATAATATGGCAGGATTAATTCAGTCGTTACAAGAGTAATTAAGATTTTGGAGAATTTGTAATAAAATAAAATGCCATTAATTTGAAATACCTTGCTTAAGGACTTTTCCAGATTTAAAAATTAGACTTTACATCTCAATCATAGTAAACTCAAATCTCTACTAAGGTAAAACAATCAATGCAGCTCTTTGCAATTTACATTCCTTAATTTATAGATATTTACTAAATGTTTTTTGTTGTATTTGAACAAAAAGTTTTTGAAATATAAACATTTAGATTAATGGTATTACATTAATCATGAAATAAACAAAATACTAATCGATTAACCCAATAATATTACAAACAATATATAAATTCATTTTTAACAATTTGAATTATCACCACTTTTAATCAATTCACTGCTAGATGAAAGTCTGTCAAGTTTAATTCAGCCTCTCAGATATTTAGCCTCTTTGCATCACAACATAACAGTAAACTTCCTTATTTCATCCATCCTTCTCACATATGGTCCCTTTCTAGGTTTTCTACAATCTCTTGGAATTCCATTTCAATCTTCAACTGTTCATGTATTACCATTTCTTCTAATATATCAAGCCCAACTTCATTTCAATTTCCTAATTCTTTCAATGATGTCATCAATATATTTATTCTCTTAGCCATGTATTTTTATACATCTCTTCATATTTCATTGAATAATCTGAAGTCTCTTATTAAGTATCTAAGTCATCTATTAAACAATTTTCCTTTTCAAATGCAGAGGTATATATCCTTTTATTATTATTTCTATCAAAAACACTCCATTTTTAATTATATGATTAATTTCATCCATTGTTTCCATTAGTATTAATAATCTAATCAAGAAATTTGTAATTAACTTCTCAGGCATGATTATTGATCTACATTTTTTTTCCCGCCAAAAAACCATTAAACATTACAATTTTTAGCATGTATATTTAGTCCTACATTCTTTCATCTGATAACTCTTGCAAAATTTCCTGAAGCTTCCAGTATTATTAACAAAAACAATCCTATCATTTACAAAATCTAGATGATTTAAATAACCTCTATTTATTTTTTACTCCTTTAGCTTATATGATTAATAATTATAGAAATAATAATTATTTAAATTATATGAAAAGTATACAAACTTGAGTATCCAAGACAATCACTTTCTATATACTAATATCAACTTAATCTGTTATCAACACAGTTTTTTTTATTTGTTAATAATGATTAAAAATACTCTGGTAACTTAAAAGATATTCAGATATAAATATTTAACTATAGGATAATTTAAGTAAATATTCTTTGAATAAAATCATAATCAAAAGAATAAAAATCAATGTTGTTAAAATAAATTATATACTGCCTCCCCACTATTGGGGTTTCTAATAAAATAAATTCTAAATATACAAAAATAAATTATTTTAAACAGAATTAATATGTGGTTTGTTTATAACCTAATTCAAACTTCAGTACTCAGATTCAACTGTGAAAATGCTTATACATATATGTATATTGTATTCCTATTTGAAAATGAATTTTCAACGACAACTCGCTGTAATTATTCTAGTGATGGTATGATAATTCAGAATTTCAAAACATGATGGAATCGCTACAGATTGAATCAGCAAATTGCATATTCTCAAACCAAATCTCCTTACCAATTTTGCTGAATAACAGGATGTGTAATTTTATTGAAATGGTCGATAATGATCTAAAAAAAAGGAGAAAGATTTCACAACTGATCCAAAAAAAGTCATAGATGCATTATTTAAAGTGATCCATAGTTGTGGCATCAGGTCTATGGGCTATAGGATATGATCACTGATCTGCCGGGCTTGTCTTTAAGAACTTATTATACAGTGGCTATTGGCCTCTTTCTTTCCCATCTCAAATTTCTAATATTTAACTTTCAAAAACAATAAGATTTATTTTATAAAGCGCAGACGGTATTGAAATTAAACTGAGAGACTGCAAACCTCTCAAGCGCTTATGACTATCAACAGCCAATCAGATAAGATTAAATGATATAATATAATCAAAGACAATCCTGTTAACAAAACATATTATTACAAATATAAAAAAGGAGGGGGAAATGAACTAAATGATTTAATTGCATATTATGGAGTATTTGATGGTTACTGCTGCCTCATTTGGCTTTTTTTTTTTTGCTACCTTGCAGCTATCTACAATGTGTGTTTTGTCTTGATTTGATTATAGAAACAAACGAAAGCAAACATTTATTTATTACTTTTAAAAAATCTGAAGTTTCAGGATTTTACATAAAAAATACTATAAATGAACCAACAATATCTCTGATTAATAGGTTCTTTAATTATTAGTGTCTGCCTTTGAAAGCACTTGTCAGGCTATTTGTAAACTTCTTTTCTATTGTTTTTAGTCGTGAGCAAAAAAATTGTATATTTTCCAGTTTATTTAAATATTTTTGATTGTTTTATTTTAAAATAGGAAAAGATGGATAATAATAGTAAAACTAAAACTACAATTAAAAACACTTTGTTGAACATTATATTACAGGAACTTTCTTAATATTTTAAGTTATATATTGTAACAAAATTAAAGGTCGATCAAAAGATATTGATTAAATGATCATGAAATGTCAAATATTATTAAAAAATTATGAATCCAAAATATTCAGTATATTATTATATTCAGCTTAACTTAATGAAGAGGATCAACTGGATTAAGTATATTATTTAATCAAGAAATGATTCAAATATAAATATTTATTTTATTTCAAAAGATTCCAATATAAATATCTAAACTCAATAAACGAAAAATACATTGTAGATTTTATATCAAAAGAGAAGAATTATTTAACATGAGTAGTGGCTATTAAACCAAAGATCAGACCGAGTTATCTATCATATTACGGGTCATTGGATGAAATGAAACATATTTCTATCATTAGATTTCTCAAGATATCCACTATCAATAATTATAAGCAAATTATTAATAACAAGTATTATAACTCAGGTATATGAAATCATGTGAGGTGAGTACACTAGTAATTCAATAAAATATAACTCAGGTATACAGACAATAGATCTTATCCACTTTCATTTGTTAAGTGCATATCCAAACAAATACCAAGTGAATATGGTCTAGCAGGGCACCACTAGATTATCTGAATCTAGACACAGTTATATCTAATAACCTTTCACATGTACCGGGTTTGAATCCCCTTTTTGGTACTTTATTTCTAATAAAAATGAGAGATTTTGCTTTTTGAGCCATATCACTATACGCACTAATATTTAGGTAAAAGTAAAACATCTTTAAACCAAAGTGGAGTATATTAGACATAAATCATTTCTTAGATCTTAGCATAACAAATGTGTTTCAATATTTTACAAGTTTACTAGCTCAGATTATATATAACTAATTTAGGATGGCAATTCACTCATCCTTGCATGAAATAGATGACGGGATGTGGTTATAATAATACTAAGAAATCACTAAATATTATGGAATCAATATTTATTTATGGCCTTTAAACATTTAAACAGCTCATTAATTAAAACGTTGATGACGATGATGATAATAATAACGATAATGACAAGGGTTTCAACTACAGCTCTAGGACTATGCCTAAACATAAAACTAATTTTTATAAAGAAATTCATAATTATTGCTTAATTTTAGCATATTTACTTATATCTTAAATAACTAATATTCAACCACTGATGATGATGAATGATCACACTTAACAAAGACTACACTTAATGAAATATATACGCCTCGTTTAATAAAACAAACTAATATTTATTACTGCATTTCTAACATATACATAAAATTTTCTAGACATACATGAAAATTGACATGAATAATAATAATAATTAATTATATAACAATCCTCAGATTAATTTCAAGTTCTTCCCCCTTTCCCTTCAAATGTATATTGTATTAAGTTGGATGTCACATGGACCATGATTTTCACTCCATGAGAAAAGTATTTCAAGAAAAAAAAAATTATCCGCTCATTAGCACACATACTTTATAAATCTAACTTGTAAGTAGAATGTTAAAAAACAAAATGTTAGTAGAATTGAAAGAGCAAGTTTTAGAAACAAGTTTTAAATTATTTTCTTCCCCTCTCTTCTACCTCTGAAATGCTATACTTAACTTGAAACAAAATAATCTAATATTCTAATACTACTTGTTACTTCACATTCACTCGCAATTATACACATATAAAAATATTATTATGTATGAGCGTGTTTTATCCCAAAATAATAATAATATATTGGTTAAAACTAAAATCATAATACCATAAAAAAAAAATTATATTACACATTAATATTTCATAACTGTAAAATTAATAAACAAATAAATTTTGATACATTCAAAATCATTTATGTAGTTCAAAGCTATTATTATTAAGACATTCTTGGTTTCCATCCATCTGAATTGTCTTTAAAAGTCCTTTAAATAAAATATGTCACTTTATTACTAAATTTTTATTAATACTCTGATTTCATAAAGAAAATAGATATAAAAGTCATATTACCGATCCAAGGGTTCACTTGTCTTGTATACTGTCTATACTTGGCAGCAACAATTTCCGTGTTCTTTGGAACAATCACTTTCTTGAAGTATATAATTATTTGATGATGAGGATCCTATTGAGGTTATTTGCTTTAGTGCACAATTTGGAAATCATTATATTAATTTTTCTTCTCTTCCTGTCAAGCATGATTCTTTTAGTGGATGAAATACAGCAGTTGTTTTCACGTTTATAAATTTTCTTGACTTTAAAATCAGTTGCTGGAACAATTAATTGGACCTGATGATTAATATTTATCAATAGATTAATTAATCTTTCATCGAATGCAGGTGAATGCTTTCTTCCTTCTATTAAGAACATCTTATTTCTCTGGTCAGTTGAAAGGTGTAGAATATTATTTTAGACAAAACATCTTTTCTTTCCTATATGATGTGCAGCTTCCCAGATGGTTAGGCAAAGATGGGACATACATATAATTTTTCTAGCCAGTCATTTCTTATATTTTCAACATTCAATTTAATTGTCTAATAATCTGAATCATAATCACAATAATAATTATTCAACTGATTTTTCCAGACACCTTTTTATATCCAATTTTTAAGCTAACTTAACCAATCAGAGATAGCGTCACTTGCTATTTTTGGACAAATTCATTTTAATTAGATCTCTAATTTATTTTCAACTAAATTATTTTTCAACTGAAAAGTTTAATCCTTTTTCCAGACACTTTTGTTTTAAAAAAAAATAGACTTAATCCTTTTTTTTCTTACACCTAGGTAACATTTCAAATTTTTGAGCTTCCTTTTTTAGATCTTAAGATAAGACAATTTCAAAATTAGAGTTCCCACCCAGCTTAAGCTCCCAAAGTGACAAACAATCATTTACAAAAACAAAATTGCTACAAAAATAGAAATCTGATTCAACAGATTTCCTCTTTTAACATAAAATTGTACAAAAAAAATAATTTGACAGATTTAACCCTTCCTTTTCTTTCAATATTTAATAAATGTAAATGTAGTTTATGTATGTAATTTATCCAAACATACACACTGCCATTATTCCAATCATTTATAAATCTGGTTGACTAATAATATAAATGCTAGTTCAGAAATTATAACCCTAACATTTAAAATTAAATCTGTAACTTTTAAATCCCAATTACAATTATAGAAAAGCAAAATAGAAGCATAGAATAAGATATTAGAATTGATAAAGCATAGGTTAGTTTTAAAGAAAGTCAAAGTGTTTAATATTTGAAATATAAAACAAATAGCTTACACATACACTGCTTATATGTATGCGTTATAACTTTGCTTTTTAACAGAAAAATTAAATATTAAATATGTGTACTGCTCTTTTTGAGATTTATTAACACACAAACAAGTAAAGCATATAATTGCTGTCCCACTCTTTATCTAAAGCTTTTAGAACTGGATCTGGTAGGGTTTGAACTTGGATGCCCTACAGCTTCTTTTATGGTTATATAAAAATGTGATGATGATTTTTTTACATTTTCCTACATGCACATTACTATAAATTTAGCTAATGACTAAATTGTAATGGCACAATATGTAATTTTAAATTTTACAAGAAAATTTCCCAACTTTATGAGGTCTTAATAATAATTAGAAATGAAGTTCAATTAACTAATATTTCGTTAATTTTTTTTTTGTATCAGCTTAATCATTCAATAAAAAGTTATTGTTTTTATTATACATTTCATTTTATTTTTATTTTTTTCTATATTTGCAAAGTTCAACTATGATTTGTAATATAAAGATTTTAATACTAAAATAGAATGCTGAATTATAATTCAAATAGCCACTAGGGGATAATCTTGAAAAAAACATTGAAAGTAAAAGGGTTAAATGTCTAAAATTCCAATTTGTGTTCCACCATTACACCTGGGTCTCTTTTTACGTGGACTTATTTAACACGATTTTGAAGTTACACGATTCATGTTTCACTGGAAGTCGACCTCCGAAAATGTGCTATTACTTTAAATAAATTTCGCACACTTACGTTATATTGAAAGTAATAGCACATTATTGGAATTCGACTTTCATCTTAGTAATTTCAATATTTTCAGTGCTTTATAATAGTAAGATTTTATGCAATAATGAAATTAAAATCATGATTTCCACATTTTATGTATACACACATTAAGTTTTACAAGATTATAATGTAAATTTGTTCAAACATTGTGCATGTTAATTTTGCATTTTAAATCACATTGTTTTTGCTTTTTAAAAAAGAACGTAATCAATTATTATTTTCTTATTAATGACACTAATCATTAATGTGCTCTTAAATTCCAACGAGAGCTAAATGGTTGTATGTCTGGATATCGCGAGCTTCATAAACAATTAATAAAATCATTGTCTCAAAGATTAATTACTAATTACGTTGTCACCAGAAAATCATTAACACAACATGAGAATGAAGTTGGTGCTAGTTGTATTTCCTCTTGAAAAGAATCTGATTTTTTTACCAGTTACTGTACTGTAAATTATGCATAAAAATATATTATTTTGAATAAAATTAAATATTATAGTTAAAAAAAGTTTGTCTTGTATCAATTTTTTTCAAATTTGAAATTTTTTATTAGTCATATTTTATTTCCTTATTTTTTTTTTTGCGCAAATTTTAAAGTAATTTTACATTGGTGCTTTGCTTTTACGCGAATTTTGAAAAATCACAGGTAGCATCCCTCCTTTTTCAATGTAATTTATGTCTATTTTTGCGCGATTTCATTTGTGCATGTTTTCTGAGGAACCTATCTATCGCGTAAAATGAGACCCAGGTGTATTTGTAATTAAATTTAGAAATACACACAAATACTAGATGGATTAGTTCATTCTGTTATTTATAATTAAATATAAAACTATACAAAATTATAAAATTAAACTTTAATAAAGCATAACTTTAAATATATATTCTGTTATTTCATCTAACAAAGTATACCATCACTACATATAATTCAATTTGACTTTAGATACTAATTCACTCTCCTCTTCATTGTAAACCAAACTCTTATTCTAAAATAATGCTTTTATTCTCGTTATTTCTCAAAAAAAAAAAAACATTGAAAAATGCCTTCTCTGAAATCAAATACACACACATTCCTTACAATATAGTTGCTTAAAAGAACTGATACTTAATATTCAAAGTATTAAAAATGTTCTTGGAAATAAATATATTACAGTAGTAGGAAAAGAGCTTCATATTAGACCATCAAATATGAAATGGAATAGGGTTTAATTTACATAACAGTAAAAGTTAGTCATTATCAAGTTAGTAACTGCATACTATCATGTACAACCATTCCCTTTTTTACAGCAACTTTATTACAATAAAATTGAAGTGGCATTATGTATGTGAATGAAAAAAACAACTGAGATCTTTAATCTAATATTCTAATTAATTCACATAATTAGGTAAACATAATTAATTTTTACCCTAAAAAGAAGATTTCTTTTTTGAAAAAGAATTCTTTAACATTAGGAATTGTTTTGAAATAAATGTTTTGCAATTACTTAATTTAAATTAAATGTGTTTTTAGATGACATCATAAAACCTATTAGCATATTTTAAAATAATAAAAAAATAAAACAATTAGTTTATATTAATGTAATAAAACTTTAGATTTACACATAATTTAGTTTATTTATTATCATATATATATATGAATGGCAAAACATTTCTATACACTAAAAGAGCTTAAATTATTTAATAGTAAATGATATTGTGATGAGACAGTGTTTCAGAATGTTTTAAAACAGGCAAAACTCACTACACCTATTGCCACACACAGCAAGCTGGAGTAATCAATGGATGCCAGAAGGCTTGTGCATAAAATCCCCATCTAGTGCCTACTCATCCAATATCCCAGACTAGTTTCTGGCTTGTGGTCTTCGTCAGTGAGAAGCCTTGGATCTGAAAGCACTGCACCTAAATCTTAGGATCTAATGCAACCCTCCAGCAGCCACCTTTTATCTCCATTTAACTACAAAACTATGAGGCTTAAACTGAAAACACTTTAATGTTTCCAATTCAAGCCCATTAGCTTATATAGTTATACACAAGCATAAAAAGTGGTGGTCATGTGATGTTTATTGTTTCAGAATGTCATTAAAAATTTTAAATATATAGATCAGATAGACAACCAATAATCCAAAATCTCTGGTTCCAGAGGGGGGTTTTTTTAATTTATTTTTTTTTTTTGGATTTCAGAAATAAAATAAATCGTCCTCTCCTCATTATAAACTCAAACACTGCTGAAAATTTCAATCAACATTAATTTTACTATCTATAATTTGTATAAATTCAAATTTTTTTTTTTGTAAATTGTGTACATTTATTTTATTAATAATGTAACACTAAAATATTTAGTATGTATAAATTTTATTTTACTGTGAAATTTTCAAATAATTTCTCAAAATATTTAATCCCTTCTCCATGTCATGTGCAAGCCATTTAAATAAGGGATGGCTAAGTTAGAACTTAGTAGTTTATTATTTAGCTGTAAATGATTTATCGGATTGTTTTAGCAATAGCAATTCAATCCCTCAACATCAGTCCAGAGCCATTAGTTGCGATTTAGTAATGCAGAATAACTGCTAATTATTATCCTTCATAAGTGACAAATAGTTGATTCTTGCACCTATATATTTAGATTAATCTTTTAACACTTTTATAGTATCAAATTAATAGCCTGATATTCAAAATCATCTGAAGATTTTGACAAAAGTTAACCTGCTTATTATAGTTATATAGCTCTGATATTAGGCCAGCATATACAGGTATACCTTTGAAAAGGTGATTGCTTAATACACTATATTCAAAATCACCTGAAGATTTTGACACAAATTAACTTGCATTATAGTTATAGAGCTCTGATATTAAGTCAGCATATATAGGTGTACCTTTGAAAAGGGTGATTGGTTTTCTCTCCAAACTGCCTTCAGCAGCATCTATGAATCAATTAATGTGTAACCATAGTAACAGTTTAATTATTCAATATAAAAAACTAGTATGTTTGGGTCACAAGTTATGACATGAAATGTGACAGTATGTTTCCTACTTTCATTGATAAATCTTCAGTGCTCTACCTGTCATTAACTGAAATAATTAACATTGTAAAAAGTCTTTATTATAAGAATAAGATAATTAAAATAAAGGAGAAACTTTAAAAACACATAAGTAAACAATTTTAATATTTTTTATTTTAGAAAAAAGCAGAAATCCTGGGTTAAACTTTACAGAAATGAGTGAAATATTTGTTATAAAATTTGGATAATTATTCTGATGGTTAAGATTTTTTTTATCTCCAATTAGAAATATCATGTCATTATCAATAGGTATGGCCAAATTGGTTTCAGCTGCTAGAAAATCTTTCCATACATTGATCTATCATCTGGTTGTTTGTTGGGGACTGCTTCAAAATACATTCATTATTATGAAAAAGTATATCCAAGCAGTTTCAGTAATTTTCTTCTTCTTTCATTGCCAACTCTTCAAATCATTATGCATTTTTCTTTTGAAGTAGATTGTCCCATGAAATGACCAAAATGCAATAATTTCGATAATATTTGTGCTTCTAATGAGCGTTTAGGTCTAATCTAATCAATTAAGAATTATCTGTTTTTCTTGCTGTTTGTACAATGTTTTAAGTCTTTGCCAACACCACAATTTAAAATGTGAATATTTTTCTTATCTGTTTACAGTCTTTAACTTTCATATTTATAAAGAATATAGTAAATACCATAGCTTAATTTACAGATCTTCATTTTTAGAAGATTTTTCCTCAAATTCAAAAATCTTTTAGTTTTTTTATTGAAACTCTACTCAATTATCTTCATCTTCTAAAGTAATTTTCTGTAACGTTGAGATGCATGCTTTTGGAAGCATATGGGTAAGTATATGAGAAGTCATGAGATGTAAGCAGTGAAGAACATGTTGACAGACGGTTGATTCAAGGTGGCAAAAATTATCAACCATTTCTACAACTTCATTCTTACTTTTGATGTCATGAGGAATATTAAAGTATCATCAAGTGTCTCTTTGCATAATGCCATTTTATTTTTGCAAAATCAGTTAGTAAAAGACTGGTGCTTTATCGAATACATATGTAAATTAATCAGTGATATTCTAATGTTTAGTGTCTTCTAACCAATAGGAGAAACAGTATCTCATAATCTGGGTAGGTTAAAGAAAAGAATGGTTAAGTCCACACAAAAATTTTATGGATATTTTAAAGCCAAAAAACTCTATGTGTATAACAAAATTTAATTTACTGATGTAAACCATATTCTGCACTCTAGGATTCATCAAAGATGTCAAGCATAAGCCTTACATGTGATATTATTCTAAATAAACTCCTGGCATTAGATTGTTTGGGTCATTCTCAGAATCACAAAACTAACAATTTTCTAATTATGATTGGTGTGTTTTATAATATTTAATTGAATTTCAACCTTCAACTTTTCTTTCGCAAATTCCTTCATTAAAAAAATTGAATATACATAAAAAACCAAAAACAAAATAATATACACAGACACAGATATAAGATTATTATAAATTGTTTTTTTTTTACTTCTATGAAATATCTAAGTTTGCATTGGAAAAAAATCCTATGACATCAAGCAATTTCTATTTACAGGTTAATATAGATCTAATCAAAACTATAACAAACACATATATTTTCAGATAATTCTTCAAAGGTGAAAAAATAAGACAATTAATTATCATATAAGTAAATGAATAACTTCTATATACTTTTCATAAGATTCTATTAACTTTGTCAATATAAAGGTATATTAAAGTGTACAATAGAGCTATAAATAAAATGACCCAATCATATTTTTAAACTTATTATATATATATATATATATTTAAATATTATATACAATAAATAAAACCACATTCCTCATGCTCTAATATATATAAAATTCTCAACAAAACGGGTTGGGGGTCAATAAAACCTAAAAAAAGAAAAAAGGCTCTCTATGAAAACACCTTTTTTAAACCACCAAACATCACATGATCACTATTCTTTATGCTTACACAAGTTGTTTATATGGAGACAAATCTCTCCAAATAGTACTGCCACTCAGTGCAAGCCAGAGTAATCAATGGATGCAGGAAAAAAAGGTATGGATGTTGAACTGAGTTCAGATCAATATGAATATAGAAGCTAATGGGCTTGAATTGAAAACATTATTGTGCTTTCATTTTGGTCTCAAAGTTTTATAGATATCTAATAAGGTAAAAAGTGGTTGCTGGAGAATTGCATTAGATCTTAAGATCTAGGTGCAGTGCTCTCAGATTCCTCATTGATGAAAGCCACAAGCTAGAAACTAATCTGGGGATATTGGATGAGTAGATACTAGATAGGGATTTTATGCACAAACCTTCCTGCATCCATTGATTATTCTGGCTTACACTGAGTGGCACTACTGTTTGGAGAGTTTTGCCTCTATGTAAGCATCTTTCTTATTATACATTATTGTAAATATTCCTATTTAATTATGAGTGAACATCAGCATGGTATGTGAAGAGAGTGAGTATAAGCTTTTATTACAACACAGAAATATTCTAATACTGTTAGGCACAACTTCTCATTCTTTGAATCCTTTGCCTAGTGCAGGTATGAAAAAGTCTATACTGTAGAAAAAATTCATATATTACAATTTAATTTTGTGAAACCGATTAAGCTCAACATTTAATAAAACATAATTGTACAAATTAATAACTAATTCTATATTATCTTAAATTTACAACCTTTCTTAAATTAACAAGCAACCCCTTTCTAAAAATGATGACCATATGCAATTCATCCCCATGTTGTATTTTGAGATAACTAGTCTCATCAGATTAAAAAAATAATAAAGATAAATTAAAACGTAATTACTTTTATATCAAAAATATATAAAATGTAATAGTTTCACATTTAACATGTAATATGCAAAATTAATTTGCCACTGCATTAATATGTAAGTAGTTAAGATTTTGCTATTTAAAAAAGTGACATTTGATATTTGTAGATACATAATTTATGAATTATTGTAAGCAAATGATGAAACTGTTTCAAGTTGGACCATTGCATGGCAAAATCTTCTGAGACCCCCCAACAAATAATCAGTGAAACAGATGCACACTAGTTAACAATTGGCAGTTTGTGTTTTGCTGTTCTTTTCTTGTATTCATTTGCTGACCAATAATCTGATTGCCCAAGGGCCTAATACTCAAACATAATCCTAAAGTTGATTAGAAAAATTTACTCAGAAAACATTTAAAATTCTGCCCAGATTTGAACTCCTTACCATATAAAGCTGTGCTAAATCTGCAGACTGAGTTATTCTATATATGTGAATCATTAAAAATACAAAGTGTGTAAATGAAAAGTGACTGGTTCTTAAATTTTTTTGTGAATAATAGCTGAACTGTTACTATGTATCACATTCAATGATTTATAGATGGCACTGCAGGCAGCTTGAAATTTTCACTGGAACACTGTGTGTGGTATTTATTACCACAACACAATTTTCTAGCACAAAACTTCTTGAACTCACCCATTTGACAGCAATATATTTTGATAAATACATTAATAATTACTATTCATCATTTATTAGACTATAGATTAAACTACATCATTTTAGCTCAAATAGAAGCTTTGAACTTAATTAAGGATAAATATATATTGCATTTATTTTTAATAAATACAACCACATGCTATTATTAACTTCACCCTCTTTTTCCTCCCATATGTAACATCCTAGTGATACCTTTATAATTTACATTTTTTCTACGATTCAACGTTTTCTTTCTGAGATCTTTATTCATATGTTTGAAGTGTGTGCAAAAACAAAGAGGGAGATTTTATAATACATGTTATTTATCTAATATTAAAGTAGTTTTGATTAGGAATAATTATGGCGATATATCAACACAGTCATGGAGATTCAAGTTTGATACCTCTAACTCACTTGATGGGTGATTTGTCATGAAAATGTATACCTAGAAAAAAAGGTGATCAGAGCTTATGTACGGGTGGAGGTTTGTGATATGATAGAGTTAAGTTGTATTGATAAAATTCAAATAAATTTGAAAATACTTTATATATCAATTGTTTATAATTATATGTTGGACTATTCCCATCATCTAAAATGATTAAATATCATTACAAAATTCAAAATTTAAGCTTTTCAAATACATTCAACTTTTATAATAGCATAAAGGTTAGTATAAATACGAAGTTTTGGATAGTATTCGTCCCTTCTCTTCTTTAGATAATGGTCGCTTAATCGGTGATAATAGTTACTTGGGAATTGAAACTGGAACCTTTATTCATCAATACCAAATTTAAGATAATGCTCTAACCAATTAGACTATTTTGTCAAAGGCAGACAGTTGGATATATTTGAAAAGTTTAAACAGTTTGAATTTTCTACAAGCATTTAACAATTTTATATAATAAAAATCATCCAATATATAACTACAAGTAATATACCATTTATACAAATTTTCAAATAATATATATTGTTAAATTAAATATTTTCCTGTTATTTAATATATAAACATTGAAATTAATACGAATTTCCATATAATAACTAAAGAAAATATCCAGACATGATGTTACTAGTAATGAACAATTAAAATTGACAGCTCCAAATTGCTCATTTTTAGGGTCATTTGCCTTTTACTGTATCTTTATCCACATTATTTCAAATGAATATGTGGTGGTGTGAAAGTTATTTATACTTATAAAAGATATTACACGTGGGAAAGAGAAATGTGAATTACTGCATGTGTGTGTGCAATTAAAAATAAAATCAGATATATTAATTTTTAACTGAGATTTAAAGTTTATATCTGGGCTAGAGACAATCTCTAGTTTAGTAAATGATCAATGATAATTATTACAGTATTTATCTGAAGTGGATGGTGTCAAAGCTGGAGTAGAGTGTGACATTTGTAAATCAAAATATAACCATTTATTACTGATAAATACTGTACATATGACAGAAATATGCATTAGAGATGGTGACCTGGGCCAACTAATGAGTACTGGTCCAGCATAAAATGCATTTTGGGGATCATTTGTCTTAATGTATACTTATTCATATGATTTCAAAAGATGTGGAGGTTATTTAATATATTTATAAAAGATATTATGCATGGGAAAGAGATGTGAATAACTTTGTGTGTGTGTGTGTGTTTCATTTTAAAAAATCAGATATATTAATCTTTAATTTGGGCTAAAGACAATCTCTAGTTTAGTAAATGATTAGAGATAATCATTACTGTATTAATATGGAGTGGATGATAAGTTGTGGGTAAAAGTTAGATCCTTGTAAATCAAAATGTAATAAATTAATGCACTTTATCACTCAATTTTTTTTTTTCATGTCATAGCATCTTCCGGGAGGCGAACCCACAACCGTCTGCAACCAACTACTTGCTTGCAAGGCGGCTGCGATGACCTCTCTGCTAACAACGCTTTTTAGTTCTATAGTATCTGCATTAATAGATGGAAACATTTTATAATTTGCGTTTTCAATTTCTAACACTTTGTCGAGAGGTCAGCGACAGCTGCTTTACAAGCGGTTGTCCTGGGTTGGCGGGTTCGCTTCCAGGCTGATGCTATATGACACATGAGAAAAAAAAAATTTTTTTCTGTACAATTGAAATCACATTAAAAGATGTATACATTTAGCGTTTGTGATTTTTCCGGATTTTTATATCTATAATTCTAAAATCTCTAAATTATAAATATATTAAGTTATAGAAAATATAATTTAAAGAAATCTATATAAAGAGAGAGAAGAGAAAGAAAAAAAAAAACTTAAAAAAATCTTTATATTTATCACACCCGTCAATTTTATAACATTTTCTACCAATAAGTCTACAAAATTACAATTACTAACGGTACAACATTTAAAACCCAATAATACGTTAACAAATGAAAACATTTAATATACACATCAGCAGTAAAATTTATCTGGGAATAATAAGGCCTATTAATGAAATACCAATAAATATATATATGACTATATAATTATCTTTTTAGGAATTCAATATATCATGATTTTCTTTTTGTTAGAATTGCAATATGAAACCCAACATTTTAATTAATCCCTTTTTTTTTTTTTGTTTCCTGGAGCATCAATCAATGTTCACAACCTGCAGAGAAAATTAGAACTGAGAAATTGAAGTTTGATCAATTATAACTTAATATGAAACATTACATTAAGTAAAATTTATTTTTTGTCTTTTCTAAGATTAACAATATTAGCATCTGTTATTCATAATATCAAAATCTACAGTAAAAATTTCGGTTTGCATTTAAAGGATTAAAAAATAACGATTGATTTCTCAATTGTAAAATTTGAGAGTGCATTTTTTAAACAGAAAACTAACACACAAACTTAACATGTACATTTATTTCTTCACACTTTCATTAACTGATTTAAACTGTTTTAATATGCATAATAGCCAATGGGATATGGTGCAAAAGTAACACATTCGCCTGCCATGTCTGTAAGTTATGACTCTAATCTAGGTCTGGGATTCGAATCAGCCCAAATAAAATTCTTTTTAGGATTCAGATTTTTCTTTTAAGTTGTTGGCCAATAATCAACTCAGCTAGCTGGTTAACATTGGATAATAAATGGATATTTAGATACCATAACTAAAAGATAAAACAAGAATAAAGATGACCCAAACCTTCATTAAGACTGTGATTACTTTCTTCTTTCTATCAAGGATTGTTGATGTCTTTACCCTGAAATGGAATATTTGTTAAAAAGGTTATCTTGGCTTTAAACATAATAGGACTGCTACTATATAATAATGGTAATGCCTTTTCTCTTAGGTAGCTGCCTTGCAGTTAACTCAATTAACTATCAATATTAGTCAATAAACGGACTCTAAGGTAAAAAGAATGACAAGCATTCAAACTTTCAACAGCCACCAATTTGCAAGGCTAGTGAGTCGTCTTTTCTCTTCATTGTTCCTCAATGAGATGAAGTTCAAACTTGGCCATGGAATGGGCTACTTATTAAAAGAACTGTTTTACCTTTTTTTACTCTTATTATTATTTAGTTAAACTTACATACATAGTAAAACATTACATGACTTGACATTCACACAATTTCTTATTTGTATATATACCACCTTTGCCAAAGGTAATATAAGCTCTGTCCTACTGCCAAAGCAATATGACTATCCATAAAAAATAGCTTGAATTCATATTCTTAAGAGACTTATTTTTATGAATTTTCAATAATTAGCTTGGCTAAGGTAATCAGCTTCTGGAAATGAGGGTTTGGATATAGCATCACCACTATGTTTAATATCCATTGAATATTAGATTACCATAAACGGCTCTGGAGTAAAGTAAATACTTGAAATGATATTCCCTAATGCAGATGAAATCACATATTTTGTTTGGTATATACTATTCTTGCCAAATGGCAAAATATACCTATACTTAAACATAAAACTGAAGTTGCTATAAGAGAGTTGTTGGACAGTGCCAATCTTAATAATATTACAAGCATGTTCAGAACCTTAATGTGCTTTTGAAACTCATGTTATTAGTTTGGATATTACAAAACTAAAGATTGCTGGACACAAATCCAATGCTCTTAGAAAGTAATCTGCGAAAGTAAGTATAACATACTCTATCAGTATCTATCATCAAATATACAATGGATGACTATGAAATCAGCAAATTCTCGCTCCTAATAAATTGTTAAGCGTTGTTGGCCTAGTGGTTAGCATAGCTGTCTTCCAAGCAGCTGGCCCGGGTTCACTTCCCGGTCAATGCATTTGACATATGAAAAAAAACTAATAAATTAAAGTTAATTTAAACAATTTAAATTAATCCTTTTTTAAATAAAAGTGCATTAAGAGCTGTGACCAGAGATATATGTATCTTCTTCATGTGTAAACTTTCATCATAACGCAATCATCTTTTATTTACATTCAGCCCCAGAATATCATTGGACGACCAATAATTATCTTACTTTCCTCTTTCAAAATCCCAAGCTTCTTTAAAAAATTTGGGTCTACACACACACACACACACACAAAATAATTCTAAGTTGATTCCAGATTTGTAACAACAGAACAGCCGCAAAACTAGCACTACTCCAAATACATAAAATTGCAATTAATAATTTAAGACCATTATCAAATATATTTAATAATCTTAATCGTATGTGCATGGGAACTTATATTGTACAAAATTCCATTATTCTAGACTAATAATGGAAAAATAATTTCTACCGACTATATATATACGTATATCAGATTTACCACCACATATAATCATCTGACATAGTCATTCAAAGATATGCTAGGATCATACTATAGATAAAATACAAACTGTATCAAAGCAAATCAGCAATATAACTATAATAGTATCATATTATAAGTTACATTATATTTCATTTTACTTATAACAAAAAGCTTTATTGCAGACAATATATATTATTATTTATAATCCACATTTAGCACAAAATTTAACCGCAAAACACTAAATTACAGATACACACCCATACATATATATATGAACGTAATAATTAATGATTGGAAATCTAAAAGCACATCTTTCAACTCAAAAATTTCATTATACCGCAATTATCCAGTAATATAAAAAGTCCAGACCACCTTCTCTCACTATGCATATATTTGTGAGCAACTTTAGCTTATCAGGTAAGTCAGAGGCTTAAAACATTCTCCCCTGCAACGATAATTCAATATTTATACATCAATAGTGTGTTTAACACTTCACATTGTTTCTAATTGTAAGAAGAATGATGTTGTGCTGTATTAATGATGGTCAGAGATAATATAAGTGAAAAGTTGATAAGAACTAACAAAATTGAAAGTTCAGTTTGGTTAAATATATTCTATTTCACAACTGCATTAGCAGCAGTTAATACTACAAATAGTAGGTTAATCACCAGATGGTGCTTTGTCAAAAACAAACAATTGAAAATTCATTTCCTAGTACATTTTTAGAAAATATTTGCATAGAAGACTAAAAACTACTTCAGTGGATAGTGGATTGAACTCTCTTTTAAGACTGAAGTCAGATTCATACCTTTATCTTGGTTAGCAATGAACCTTTATTTGAGGATGTACCATGTAAAAAAAAAAAGTTTTTTTTTTTTAATAATAACCATTACTATTTAAAAATGGTGGCTATTTTGTAAGACTGATGATGTTAGAGAATAATGACTTCAACCAGAAATAAAATGGGGATAATGATGCTAGAACAGTTCAATATAATTTACTCATTATACAGTCTACAATATTATGCTTTGATTACAAAAAAATCAAGTCAGAAGTCACATGACCGAGGACGCCAGTAACAGAAACCGGTCTGGGGTTGGGGATATTCTGCAAAGCTTGTTAAGAGCTTATTTGCGAGCTCTCTATATAACATATGCTTTGATTATACAATTAAAAAACTATTATGTATTTATCTGATTTTCATCTAGTGTCCTTAGAAGATAATTAATACTTTAATTTCTAACATATTCAAAGCAAAAAAGATTTTCATTAACATTTACAAAATGAAAAAAAAAAAGCCAATTTCAATCAGCATAGTACGGAATCAAAAACATATTTTGATCATGTTTATCAACAAAGTATATTAATTACTAAATTTTAAAATGTGGACATTAGATAAATTATATTCACACAATCATTTTTATGAATCAAAATTCTTATCTTATTTTGCATGCAGCAAAAAATACAATACTCAGGGAGCTTGAAAGTCTGGATTCAAATCCCCTTTAATTACATCTAGCTTAAGAGTGTATATATTATTTTTATTTAAATATTAATCATAATTGTAAAAGAATTACCATAATTGTAAATTATTTTGAGGGAAAAAAATGATTACATGCACTATGCACTTAATAATCAATTTTATACCATCAAAAAATATTAAGCATAAACTAAAAATACTATTTATTTTCTCAATTTTACATCAATAAACTCATAATTTGTTTCCAGATATGGTAGCATTTATTGTAAATATAAAAAAAATATATACCTTTACAATATCAGCAAAAAAAATAAATTAATAATTTATATTAAAATTTTACCAATCAAATGTAGACTACATCTTTTTTTATCAAATTTTTATTCAATTTTATTGTATTTATGTAAAATAAATTTGTGATGTTTTCTTTTTCAAAAAAAATTAACAGCAGTGCAAAGAAAGTTTACAGTAGTTTCACCAAGTATAAACCTTCATAATTAATGAATGCAGGAAGATTTGTGCATAAAATTCCTATCTTGTGCCTACTCATCAAATATCCCCAGACTAGTTTCTAGTTTCTGGTTTTCATCAGTGAGGAGCCTTGGATTTAAGAGCACTGCACCTAGATCTTAGATCTAATGCAACCCTCTAGCAGCCACCTTTTTCCTATTTGGTTAAAAACTAATCTGGGGATATTGGATGAGTAAGCATTAGATAGGGATTTTATGCACAACCTGTATCCATTTATGAAGGCTTGCACTTGGAAGCACTACTGTATGGAGAGTTTGCTAGTGTTATTAACAGCCTGTGTAAGCATATGAAATGGTGATCATTTGATGTTTTGAGTTATTTTATTGGTCAGATATTTGAAAAATAAGTGACTTTGGTAATACAGCATAAAATGCATCAAAAATAAATTTTAAAAGTCAGTGATTAATTTTTTTTTTCATACTATAATGAATTGTGAATCAGAAAACATTCTCTGCTGTATAAGATGCAAAATGGCAGACAATCAATAAAAAAAAATCATAGCTATTGTACTGCAATGTTTTTATACAGTATAAGGTACCAATGGACTAAGGTATCTACATTCCATTTTATGTTTAGTGATTTTTTTAAACACTGCAAGTTGATGTCAAAAAGAAAATGCGGTAACTACGATAAATTTCAGATTCTTTTCCTTTGGAGAAGGAAATTTTTTAAAAACCATTAATATAAATAAAAATTAATTTTATTATAAATTTAATGTGTAATTTAAAACTCTTATTACTTGTCATTGGCAGATTTGTTTTCAAACTTTTATTTGCCGTAATTTCTTATTTGGTTTTGAAAAAAAAAGGGAAGGAGGAAGTTGGTCGATTGTAAATTGACTTTAAAAATTGAATTCTTAAAAGAAAACTAAAAAATAATAATAAAACAATATAAGTGAACAACTCAAGTTTCTTAGGTTTTAGATTTCTTTCTCAAACAAAAACATTTTAACAATACAAATAAAAATTACATTTTTTTTTACATTATTTATAAATAAAAAAAAGGGAATTTATTTAATATGTGAAAATGTTTCATTTTTTCATATGTAAAATATATTGAATTTTAAATTTAGTGATTAGTTATCTCAATATTGTTTCATGATGTCAACTTGCAATGTTTTAAAGAATCAATTAAAGGATACCAGAATCTATCAATACCCAATATAGTTAGTTACCTACAGCTTAATAATTTTTTTATATAATATACTCAATAAAATGTTTATTCATTAATTAATACTTTTTCCAATTAAGAATGTTCTTAATTGAATTTTCATATACACCTGAGTCTTGTTTTATGCGGTAGATAGGTTCCTCAGAAAATGCGCACAAAAGAAATCGCACAAAAATAAACGTAACTTATCTTGCAAAATGGGGGATAGGTTCTGTCATTTTCAGAAATTGGCATAAAAGGAAAACAACAAGGAAAAATTACTTTAAAATTCGCATTAAAAAAATAAGGAAATAAAGAATGACTAATAAAAAATTTCAAATATTTGAAAAAAATTAATACAAGACAAACTTTTTTTACTTCTTTTATTAACTACAGTATTTAATTTTACATTTTTTCATACATATTTTAATCATTACCGCTATTTGACAATATGCATTCATTTATGAACTAGTAAGAAATCAGATTCGTGATGTGATGTACAACCAGCGCCACTTTCAGTCTTGTGCTATGTTAATAGTTTTCTGTTTCTATATTTAAAAAATGAGATTGCAATCAAAACAAAAAGATTATACATTATCATTAGATAGATTATTTTCAGTTTATAAAATCAATAAAATCTTTGCTATTATTTATTTTAAAAATCTAAAAAAATATTTATTTCTGTTAATATCTAACAAAATACGTTTAAAAGTTTAAAATTTTTGAATATTTATTGCAATATTTTTATATGTACGTATAAATCTATTAATATTATTATTTACTCATTAGTATAAATAGGTTATTTACATAGAAGCTAAGATTCTAAATACAGTTTCAGGCCATATTCACGTTAGCTGCTAATACAACGTTATATTTTTTTTTTAAAAAAGGATTTCAAGTCAAAAAAAGTTATTAATAATTTAAATTTCTTGATATCTAATAAATATAGTGAAATATGAAAGATATTAAGAAACATGAATCGCATAATTTCAAAATCACATTAAAATACTCCGCATAAAAAGAGACCCAGTTGTACTTTGAATTTAAAGAAATAAATTAATTTTTTCCCCATAGAAACTCGTTAGTAATCGACTTTCTAATACAAGATCTTTGATTTGCGGTGCATTTTGAGACACCAATTATCCTCAATAATCCAAGGTAAAAATGTATATAGTGAAAAAAAAAATTACATGTAATATTTCAAAAATAAACTTTAAATTTTTTTTTTCCTATAGAAATGCATTAAAAATAAAATACTTGCTAATCAAACCCTTCTATTAAGAAAATAAAATTTCAAAAGTGATCTTTAATCTATTACACTAAGTAAATTTGTACACCCATTTACAATCAAAATTAAAGGAAAACAAAAATTCAATAAGCATCTATAAAGCTGAAAAATTCACCAACCTAAAAAAAATGCTGAAACTAGGAATTTCGGATTAAAAGTGTCTTACTCATACGACAATTTTCAAGAAAAATAGAGAATTCACATTACATATTTAAAATAGAAAAGATGTTAAGAGAACAACAAAACTTTCATGTATATAGATTTATTTAAGAAATAGTACTTATTTCATAGATAAATATATTAAAAGTTTATAAAAATATATATAATGGGAAGTGAACTGAAAAAGATTGTTAAACAATCGAAACTATCAGTTAATTATATAGAAGAGTAAATATATTGCATTTGTATTTACTTAAGTGCAAAAAAGAATATATTGGTATTGTTTGTTTATGTATTACTCATATAAAATTCATTTTGCATATATACTAATACGAATAGTAAAATCAATGGTGCTAATAAGATTCAAATACTAAACTACCACAAAAAAAAAAAAAATTCTTCTGAACCCCAAGATCCCACTATACATCTTAAAAATGCTATTAATGAAATAAATCTTAAGAACTGGTTAACAATACTGCAATTATTATCCGATTTTTGTTCAACTTTCGTAAATAAAAGTATAGGGCACTCATATTTTGAAAGCATTATTTATCCTTTCTATCAATTTTTATAGGTTTAATATTCTTTATCATTTTAGTATTATTATATGGAAATAACTTGATTTGTTTTTCTGAAGGTTTGTGATGATGGTGTTCTAGCTGTATTTTTATATTGGACTATTTCCATCATCTAATATGTGTGTTGAATGTCTTTAGAAAAGTTTAATTTTTAGTTAAATATTCCAAATGCATTCAACTGTTAGTAATATCACAGCAAACAGGTTAGTATATGCACCAACTGTTAGTAATATCACAGCAAACAAATGTTAATAATATCACAGCAAACAGGTTAGTATATGCACTAACTGTTAGTAATATCACAGCAAACAGGTTATTAAACTTTTCTAAAGACATTCAACACACATATTAGATGATGGAAATAGTCCAATATAAAAATACAACTTATTTGTATTTATAAAAAGTATAACTAAAAATATTTCTAAACATGAGTATTATAAATATATATTTGTGAAAACTGAAAAAATATTATTTACTTTTTAACACATTTATGAATAAAATGGTTTCTTGAAAAAAAAAATTATATTTTGTCTTCAACTTTTTACTTTTATATATATATCTAACAATGAATTATTGAAATTACATGACTTTTTTAAAAATTGTATTTTAAAAATGTGGAATGAAATTGCATACATTTAAAATAAATTTTATATAAAATTAAAAATTTAAATTTTTGACTAATTTTCTGCAATTTTTAATAAATCATTTAGTTTTAAATTACAAGGAATGACACTAGATATTGCTAAAATTAATATATATAAAATTAAACAATTACATTTTTCTTTAATTTTTTGTTAAAACTGTGTGCAAATTCTTAAATAAAATATATTGGCATCGCATCTGGAATACATATGGGGGGCGGGGCAATGTTTCAGCTAGATCAGAATTTTGAAAGTGTGTGAAAATTGAATTATAAGATTTTATCCAGAGTTAAAACATATAAGAAAAAATAAGACCACACAATGGCAAAAATTTTCTACAAAATCAAAACTTCTATTCCAATAAATGAGTATATTGACTGACAATTATATAATAATTAATAAATGTTTCTTTCTCTAGAAAAGTTTTATTTCTTTACATCCAAAAAAAATAAAAGTAAACAATTTACAAGAAAATGGGTGCTGATTGCAATTTTGCAATGAATGGTCACATCGTAACCATGTGTAGATTAATCGATGTCATTTATTGCTTGGATACGTCAGTGAGGGTTTTGGGCAGTTCTTAAAATACAAAATGGCTGTGAGCACATACCAAATCAGTACCAGAAAATGAAGCTATTTAAATATTCTAATGCAAGTCTTTTAATAACAAAAGATTATCCTGCATGCTCTGGTGCAGTCATCAAGTCTGGAATTCAAGTTCCATAAATTACAATCAGCTGACACTTTGGGTGCTTGAATTTTTTAATCGACTCCTGAGCATTTATTTAATGAAATAAGAAAGGTGGCCACAGATAAAAAGGCAGGTCAATTCCTAGTTGAATAATGAAAATAAAAAAATCTATTTGAATCAATTCAAAATAAACATTATGCTCAGCTTATAAACTAGTGTATTTGAATGTTACCCCCCCCCCCCACTACCAGCAAGATTATTTACTAATTTGTAAAGACTATTTGATTTATCATACTTTCTTCTTTTTTTTTTGTAATATACTTCCAATTTTTCAATTTTATTGATAGATATTTTTTCCAGAATTTAATTTTATATACAAAGAAAAAATAATCATTTATTAATCAAAACAAACTGATTTTTAAAATATATAATTAGAACACCCCCCCCCGTCACCCAGATGGACAGTTTGATTTTTATGTTTCTATTTAAACAATAATTAAATTTACTTATTAATCTTTTCTTAAATTAGCTTCAGACTTATTCCTTTCATAAATATTCCAATTTTTTATATATGTATATATTTTCAACGAAAGCAAAGATCTTTCTTTATTTTTATGTTTATTTTCTGATTTTATCAGTCATTAAATGTGTACGATTTTCGCAAAATTAGCTTCAGGCTTATTTCCACTAGAATCTGAAATAACAAAATTATTATTTGATAGATACTGTCTTGGTCGATCAACAATATTTATATACAGTTGGACACATATATATATTGTTTATAATAAACACATCTAAGATAGAAAATCTTTCAGCAATCATATCTGAATTTTGAAGGGAAAAAAATTAACATACCTTAAGGCACTTTAAAAAACAAAAAGTTGGAAATTAATTTTGCATTAATTTTAATCTAATTTATTCATCTCTAATTTAGATTTAAATGAAAGATATGATAATCTTTAATCTAATAAATGATTAGTAATGGCAATTAATGTATTAATCTGAAGATATAGAAAATTTGACACTTGTAAATCATAATAATAAAGCCAGAATACATCAATTAATAATGGTAATAATAATGAAAAGTGTTTTGTAATTGATGTTATTCTCTTACAAAATCCAAGAAAGTCTAACAATTGAAACATGATATTTTGATTATAGCAGTGATACACTAAATATCCTCATTGCTTGCTTGCTTTTATATCTTCATCACATATTCATAGCCATATTGTAACTTCAGAGAATTGGTATTTAGTAGTATTCCATTATTAAATAGCAAGCCCTTGTCACTCATAAAGTAATATGATGTTATTCAGCACTTCATCATTTTGCTTGCCTTTACGATAATATCATACATTCACAGTCACACTATAACCTTTAGAGTTCCAATAGACAGTAGTATTCAATTATTAAATAATGAAATCCATTATTACTTCCGAGGTCATATAATGTAATTCAGCACTGCAGCAGAATGAGAATAATTTCCTGTGCAGTGATGGTCATGAACTCGGGGCTAAAGATACTAAGTTCATTGTGAGTTTAATTCAGTCAAATGAACAGTATTGCCCTGTGTAGCTTAGTGCCGTGGTAGGGTTTCCGGTTTTGGAATATAAGATTCTCAAATCAATTCTAGTGCTTAAGCTTCTTATGAATTTCCGAGCAACAAAGCCATTCATTTATTTTAATGTTTTATGCTCGATCTGCCCCAAGAATGCATGAATGATACATAAACCCCATGCAATTAAATATCATTTTTATTATTAGTAGTAATAGTAGTAACAATAATGTAATAGTTCCATTCAATTGTTCAAGCAAGGTCCAAGAATACATCTACCTATCCTTTAACTCTTGAATCAGTCACTATCACTGCACCAAACCACACAATGTCATTAAAATTATTGAAATCTCTAAGATATAAAATTTTTTATATTAGACAATTAGCTCTAAATGATACTTAGTTTTTCTTTGTTGTAAGTCTGCAAGTAAGGAATTCAATGACCCAAACCATCTCTACCAACTGTTTCAGTTGTTTGAAACATCACATATACTTGCAAAAATTTAAATCAAATTAAGATTAGGTGGCGTAAAATTATTGCAAAACTATATATATATATCAACAAAACTGAAAAATATTAATTAATTATAATTTTGTGAACTGAAACACCAAATGCTGGAATAATAAAATAAAATAGATAGATAAAAGATTAAAATTAATTCATTATATAGATATATATTTTTGTAAATAAATTATTCCTAAAAAAAATAAAATAAAAAACTCTTTTATCAATTAGGAATTAGATTAAAGAATTCAGTTTACTAGTGAACAACTTTAAATCTCAGGGAATTAAATTTCTCTATTTTCAAATTTATTACATAACTAATACATTTTTTTTTTAAGTAAATACAATAAAGCAGCACAAATCTGAAATCCCTGTTTGCAGATCTTTTTGGGATTTGAAAATTTTTCAGATTTCAAGAATAGAATTTTTACTCGATCATTATAAACTTAAACTGAGATAAAATAGGCAAAAACAAAGGCAACTCATTACAATTAGGCTTATTAATTTATTATAAAAGATTACGTTCACCTTTGAAGTTGTCATTGGAATAAGAGAAGCTTTTGAATAATATATATTTGGATTAATGGTATTCTACTTGAATATTTATTGTTATTAATTTTGTAATATCATTTTGCAAAATGTATTTTATTGAAAATAAATTTTGGATGTAAAAAATTATAATACATCACTTATCGATTTTTGCATTATTTTAAAGTTCTTTTATTTCCTTCTAGCTGTTTCAACTGAATGTGTAGCCCTCCTCAGAGATAAATTGCAATAAAAAGATAGTGAAGAGATTGAATGCTATGTAAAAAAAAAAAAAAAAACATGAACGTATAAAATAAACGAACTTCATTATTATATTTTGAAAGAAATTTTATTGCTTAAATATACATAGGCAAAATTACATAGCTAAAATAAACAAATTCTTTTCATAAATTACAGGAATCAGTATTTACATAATATATATAGCCCTACTTGGATCATTCTTATATTTGCTGCTTTCATAGAGCTAGAGGCTTGTTCTTTGATTTATATGTGGCACAAAAATATCTGATGGAGCAAACTTATCTCTCAGCATTATTTGTTATAAAAAATATTTGGATGACTACTATTATTACTTTCATATGGGTGTGTGCATCTCATGTACCACATGAAATAAAATATAAATATGGTAGCACAAATGCTTGGGAAAAGATCTCTAGCAACAGTATTCACAAGAGATTGGATGGAAGTCAAAGTGAGCATATTGTATCCATATTATTAATGTATCTTCTATTCTTCATGAAATATAAAGCAGGCAATGTCCATAACATTTACTTTTAGCAGAAAGTCGAAGTACTTCATTTCCATAATCTAACCTTTCTAAGCAATTGTCTATTGTTAATTCTAAGAAGATCAGCCAACACAATTGGGTTAAGTAATTTGTGAACTATCCAGCAGAAAACTTTTTGTTGGGAGATGTAAATGTTAGATCTTTAATCTCTACTACGAATTTCTGTAATCTTTTAATAAACCCCTAATGGGAAGTGGCCAATCTGTGGGAGTAATTTTTAATAAGTATTTTATGGGGAAAAGATTGAAGAGTGATGACAAAATGTTTAGTTTTTTAGATTTTAAAGGATTGAACTGAATGAAGGTCAAGAACATTGGCATTGCAAGTGCTTTAATGATATTATAATGATTTAATAAACGTTACTATAAGTAAATAATGAGATATGATTTGGAAAGAGAGGAAAATATTCTTTTTGTGTCTTCTTTCAGTTCATCTTCTATTGATTTTCACATGGGAAATCCAAGAACTTGAATGAGTTTCCTTGAAGTATTTGTTCATAGCAATGACGGACAGTATATATTGACCATGCATGTATTTTATTCATAATAAAGTTATATTCTTTAGTATATTCTTCTAATATATTAAGTAAAATCAGTATTTGTTTATTATTTATGTTATTAGAAATGATTCCTTTCACCCTACTTCAGAGCCATCTATTATAAACTTGAATAATGAATGGACACTAAATAGTATTATTATTATTGAATCCTCAATTCATTGCTGTCAAATCTTTATTCCCAAACCATTATCTGGTTTATGTCCTTCATCAGTGAGAAGTTTAGATCTATGCATCTTGATCTAGCAACCATTTTCTACTCTTTTTCTATTATAGAGCTAACAGGTCTGCAATCAAAAAACATCTTAGGAATCTAAGCAAACAGTTACAAAATGAGGACCCTAAATAAATAGTTATTGGCTTATTATCAATTTGTCTTGGATTCATCATATTAAAATGTTGTTGAATTTCAAACGGTTGGCTAAACAGTAAAAAAAAAAAAAAGACAATGTTAGATTCAAAACTCCTTATTGAAGTCAGCCAGTCTACTGAGACCTATGATGGCAATAGATATGTATACAATTACATTAGCGCTTAGAATCTATCAATTATTCAAGCCTGCATTAGCGGATTAGAGTTGAGCGAGAACAATTGCTCCCAACAGTGCATATAAGAAATAAACAAATATAATCATGATATTAGTATATACTATCCTGTCTAAAGATATGAAAAATGTTCAATGATATTCATAACTCTTTCGACTTTATTGCATTGCTTACATTATATACATATATTTAAAAAATACATTCCTCCTAATATATTTTCTACAATGCTTTATTTAATATCATAGATAATTTTAAAATCTTGATTATATCTCAAAAAAATTGCTAAGTAATTGAGACTGTTTAAAACATAAAATAAAGCATAATGGTAATGTGCATTAGAAGTGCGTTTTTTTTCTTTAAAAAAAACAAAAAAACTAAAGACATTAAAATATACAGTTGCTAGATTGGTAATCAAATTTATATAATTGTACAAACTTAAATCATTAAGGTGGTTTTAAACTTAATGCTATAAGCTTGACAATTAAAAAAAACTATAAAGTAACTGCTGGATATGAGGCACATTGGGTCTAAACTCTTCACTAAAGATCCTAAATGAAAAATTAGTCTGAGGATGTGAATATGGTGATAATGAATGTAGACATAATACCACTACTATCTAGTATCCATATCATTAAATGCTGATAATATCAATGCTCAGCTATCACATACCATGAAGTGTACTGGTAATACATGAATTGATCATACCCATAAAATAAAGAATTTACACTTTTAAAGTAACCTTTGTACTTTAGCAAAATCTAAATAACTAAAGAAAATCACAAAGCTCTTAAATTCTATTACATCTCAACTTACAAATTCAGCTGAATTATTAAAAATACAAATACTTAGTATTTACTATAATGATTAATACACTTATTAATCAATTAGTAACTACAATAATAAATACCTAACAAATCTTATCTAATAATAGAAAGAGATTATTTCTGATTTTGACTTGCACATAGATATTAAATAGTCCATAAGCTGAAAACAAAATAAGGCTTATTCTTTTATATATAATACATATGGCTATGAAACATATTTTCGCAAAAAAGTATTTCAATTATTAATTTTAATTCTCTTTAACATCTATGTAAATTATTTTCACAATATAATTATAAAAAATGGAAACATACTGATTCAATTTAAAATCAGGATTTCATCTGTCATTAACATTAAAAGAAAAAAAAAAGACAATTCAATTATAATTTTTAACTTTAATAACAAATCCAGAAACTTTTACAAAAGTTCAAACAGAATTCAAGAAAGTTTTACTTGATTTAATTAATTTTTGTTTTTTAAATTTCTTCAACAATATCTTACTTTGGGAACTTGATGTTCTTTGTTCTCTTGCAAGTTTTCTTAAAACAAATGGAAATAAAACAGAATTTAAGAGTATTTCAGTTTTATATTATAAACAAGTAGATTTTTCTTGCATTTTCTCTAATGCTAATTTTTCTTTTAATGGTTTATCTTTCTGAGGCATTTCTTTAGTGTGGTATAATCAATTTTAGTAGCAATTTTTGTAGGTTATTACAGTTAATAGATAATTTTCTATCATTTTTTTATGAGATATCATATTAGGTAGTGCAACTTTTCATTTTTGAGTTACAATTTTAGCAAATATTTTTTAATTTTTTTTTTTATATAAGGCAAAATAATGGAAGGACATTTTTTTATTAAAAATCAGGATTATTAAACCAAATTTATAGATGGTTTGAATTATGTACTGTTTTAAATATTATACTTTTATGGTCATACTTAAATATTGTTTTGATGCAAAATTATTTTTAACTATAAAAATATTCACTAATTTTTATTAAAAAAATTGTGTAAAAATTATATATACAAAATAAACATTTTTATGCAATTTTTATAAGTGCATATATATATGCACATCAATAAATGACCCACTTCATTTAAGTATATCTTGTTTTTCCCATCTTTATAAATATCATTATTAAAAAAAAAAATCCTTGAAAACAAATTATTAATAATTAATATTTATTGTTAGGAAAAAAAGATTCCTAAATATGCAAGAAAGTCTAGGTCAAAAATTATATTGGATAAATGGTTCCTTTTTTTTTTTTTTTTTTTTGAAAAAAAAAAAAACTTATTGAAGAATGACCAGTACATATATCTATATCTTTTATTAATTTTTATAGAATACTTAAAATGTATTGATTTTAACAACAAAATAGCTAAATGTACAAGTTATAAATTTATACTTGAAATGATTAACTTTAAAAGTATTTAAATTCTTTTTATTTAACATTCGTCAATATGCATTTTAACTTTATTATATTTAATAGTATAATAATTTTATGGATCATTTAATATTTTATATTTTTTATGATGTGCAGTGCTTCTGGTAGAAATAACATTAAAAGGAAATATGCCTATGTGTTTGAAAAGGAAGATTTTTAATAAATGTTTTAGCAGTTCTTACTTATGGATCTTAGACTTGGACACTTAACAAAAGGCACTACAGACTTCAGACCACTCAAACAAGTGTGGAGAGATGCATCTTAAGGATAACAAGAAGTGATTGAAAACAAAATATATGGGAAACAGAATAGGTGTTAATGACATTGTTGAAAGAATCAAGAGACTGAAATGGAGTTGGGCTGGACATATTGCCTAAAAGAGATGATAACAGATGGACAGTTGAAATCTTAAATGGAATTCCAAGAGATTGTAAAAGACCTAGAAAGAGACCTCATGCAAGATAGAGTGAAATAAGAAAGTATGTAGAAATAATATAGAAAAGAGAGACTAGGGATCAGAGAAGATGGAATGAACTTGGAGAAACCTTCATGCTATAGTGGATTGATAATGGTTGAAAATGATGATGATAATGATTGTGTTAAACTGCATCTTTAACAGATGCATAAAAAAATCAATATGGCATTTTAGTGAGAGAACAAGTTAAAATAATGTTATTACATATATAAATACTAAAGTTTTTTTTTTCGAGATTGTGTCCATATTTCCATACATAAATAATAAATATATTTAATGAATTCTTTCACCAGTTTCATTCATCTGTGTTTCGATGCATATATATATAATAGACTTCATATATCAAGTCATACATCACATGATTTAATTATATAATGAGCATGAATAGCATATTATATATAATTAATTAATGAAGTCCCAGATATGCTTTACTCCTCCTTAGTTTATTCTTATAAACTATATGGATTACTTGGTAAACTAGGTCACTTTTAATTACTCCCTTTTAACACAATTTAAGTATGCTAATTTACGAATGGGTGTATAGTAGTTTCACAGATTGAAACTATAGATTTAGCTCTTGATTAATTTTAATGCTTATATTTAGAAAGCGTTACGAATGTGTCTTTATAAAGCACACAGATACAGTATACTCCTTGCTATATATATTTTATTAAAACGGACTTTGGTTTTAAGGGCCACCCCATTATTCTTAGTTCAGACAGCTTACTTTTTAGAACTGGAACATGAGGGTCCAGATTGTTTTATAAGCTGCTCTCATCACCCGAGCTAAATGTTCACGTATTTTAAGATAGCAAGTCATACAGTCCACGGGAACCAAATACTTGGTACTGAATCCCATGAATAACTGCATTCGGGCCGCACCTCTTATTTATTTTAAGTAGCACCATAGTCTCAAAAGTTAGCTACAAATCGCCAGTTCACCCTACATAATATTATTTGTTCAGCATTGATCTGAACCTCAGATCTAGTTTATATAATGCAATCTGTACAAAGATCACATTAATTGTTCATTACATATTGTTAATAGATTAAATACACCTGTTAGTAATCATTCTTGTAGGATTTGACTAGTAGCAAACCTCATAGGGATGACATACCATAATTAAGGCAATGATTAGACTGTAGGTTAATAAAATTTATAATTAACTCTTTTAAATTATAGTGCATCAGATGAGATTTTATTCTCAAACTTGTTCATCATTGCTACATCTGTGCGTGTAAATCCTGATGCAGTTTTGTATTTTGTATTATTTATCTTATATTTTCACAATTAAATACTTTAAACTTACAAATGTTTAGTGTATTATTCGCAATTCACTATTAAATCTTATCCAAATCTACTTTTAATTTAGTAGCATTTATTAATATATGCATTTCTAGCCAGCCATAGAGGTGTGTGTTTAGTTAAATTATTAGTAATTTAGTTATTATTCCCTGAGTCTCTTGCTCCACCCTTTACTACTGCCGGCACATGAATTAAAAAACTCCATATGTCATACATAGGGTAGTAAATCATGGAGCATTGGTGAAGGAGTTGAGGTGCATTCAGATTACAGGTTTCAACCCCTCATCTAGATCAGCCTTGGTATAATTTGCCACAACTCTGGATTTCGTTGTGTGGATGTACAAGTCTTACCGTTACATAACGGAATTAAAACAAATCTAATTTTGTTCATAAAATATTTTTATTAGCAAATGTATAATAGTAAAAGCCATTATTCTGGTTATGCTATACAGTTTATAATTTTTTTCTATATTTGCAAAGTTGAAATTTTATTTTAAGAATGATTTTTTTATTTGTAAACTTATATTCTAAAAAATAATTGAAAATTTTTGGAAATATAATAAAGAATAAAAGTTAATTCAATAAAAATAAAAAGTTGAAAATTCAATCAAGTGGCAGCTAAGGCTGTCAAAAGATGGAAACAGCTAAAAGATTAAAACACATATGATTGCTCATCTTGCAAATTCTGTTACTTATTAAAATAATAAGCAATAATATTCTTTGTAACAGGAACAAATCATTTAAGATAAACAAATAATGTTTATCAATCACTTTTTTGAAGTAAATTTAATTCTCACTTATTTTAATCACAAATAGAAAAGTTTTTTAATTAATAAAAAAAGATCAATAGTTTTATTGCTTATCAATTATAAAAAATTTGAGCACCAGATATGGCAAAGTGAATGTCCTTGATGTTCAGTCTTTATCATTGCATTAATCCACTCAGGATAATATAAATCATAATAATCAAATGGATTATTGCTCAGTTCATACAAAGTTCAGGCATCAGAAGTAACAGCTGGGCTGCGATTCATGGACCTTGAGCTCCATATTCTGCTACTCTATCAGTGCAGCAAAGCATGCTGGGAATTCAGAAAGAACGTAGTGATTGAATGCTTTGTTATTCAGGAGTTCAATAGGAAGTTTAAACATCAGAAATCACAGAGGTGGGGTGTAATCAATGGAACTTGAGTTCCATATTCTGCCATTCTACCACTGCAGCAAAGCATGCTGGGAATTCAGAAAGAGCATAGTAATTGAATGTTTCATTATTCAGTTCATTAGAAGTTCCAGCAACAGAAGAGACACAGCTGGGCCCAATCCATGGACCTTGAGCTCCAGACTATCCTACCATACCACTGTACCAAAGCATGCTGGAAACTCAGAAAGAATGTAGTAATTGAATGATTTATTATTCAGGAGTTCATAAGAAGTTCAAGCATCAGAAGTGACAAAGTTGGGCTGTGATCCATTGACCTTGAGCTCCAGAACATGCCACTCTATTACTGCAGCAAAGCATACTGGGAATTCAGGAATAATATAGTAATTGAATGATTTGCTCAAGCATCAGCTGCAATCCATGAACCTTGATGTCCAGTCTTTACCATGACATTAAACCACTCAGAATAATATAAGAAATAGTAATAATTGAATGGATTATTACTCAGAAGTTCATAAAAAGTTCAAGCTTCAGAAACGATGAGTAAAGCTGCGAACCATGGACCTTGAACTCTGATGTTTGCCACTCTACTACTGCACTAACCCATGAAAATATTTTATCATAAAAATATGGGCTTTTGATTAGTTACTATAAACATATTTGTCTCCTGCCATACATTGTCCACTCTGATATGATGTTCTGTTAAATCAGAAATAATTCAGTTTCCCTATAATTCTCTTGCCGTTATTTTGAAAAATTCATGAAGTCAATTTTATAATTCTATTGTGACTGCTTTATTAATCAAAGGAAATAAAATAAATGACTTAAAATTGTAACAGTGATTTCAAACTCCGATATAATTCATTACTTACGTCATCTTTACATAGTTTAAAAAATAATCCTAAACACGAGTTAAAATTAATGCAGTCAGTAACGCTGATTGAAAATTTGAAGATGCGTAGTTTGAAAAGCTGACCGATTTAACTATTTTTTTAAAGTTTTCTTTAATAAATAAATATAGACTTACGAACATAGAATCAGATATTCTAACGTTTAACTAAAAAAAGACTAAGTGATAATTTTGAAGTTATAGCGTTTCATAGAAAAAGTTGCATATTTTGGTTGATGTGATCATTTTTCATGTAAAAATGTGAGATTTCTCTGAATGCAACTGCCATTTTACCTTTAGAATGACTTATTTTGCAAAAATGTCAGTACTCATAAACATTCTACTTATTTTTAATAAAAGTATTACATTTTCCTTTTAAAAATGTCACATTAATTAATATTAATCACCCCCAGTTCATATTTAAACAATTCGATTTCACAAGTGATAAAAAATAGCTAATTAGAATGTTAAATGGAAAGATCATCAGAGGTAATAAAAAATAATCAAATGGGAAAATGTTATTCCAGTGATCAGTGATTTGTTAATGATCAACACAATAAAATCATGGTTAACAGACTGATAGAGCAGGGGAAAATCGGGTGATTTACATGAAACTAATTCCAAAACCAAAATGCAGAAAAATTAAAAGTAATTAGTAAAAATGTAATGAAAATTCTTTGCATTATTGAATCAGTTTATAATTATTGAATAACCTGCAATTAACTATTTTATGATTAATAAAGTTTAGTTAAGTACTAATGAATGGAATAAAACAATTTTTACCACTTCTTGTACTTTTGAATTATCCAACTTTGAGTATATAATAATGGGGCAGTAAAAAATATAAAAAGGAAAATGAAATAAATACTTTTATTCATATAAATGCAATAAAAAAAAAAAATTTTCTTCATTTATCACGTTTAGAAATTATATCAATGCTAATCTATTCATCAGATAATTTGCAACTAACACCCATTTGCTTTTGATATAAGAAAGTGGGCATAAGTCACAAGTGATCTAACACATAGATTGGCATTACTATAATTTTTAAATATGATCATCCATACTTAATACTTGTGAAAACAATTTAATTAGTCTATTTTTTTATTTTTTTAGTGAATTTATATGAACAAAAGTATTTCTTTATATATATTTTATTTTTTTAATTTTATATAGAGCTAGAAATTATGAATGAAAAAAGTTTAGATACAATATAAGACTGTTAGGTGATAGTACAGTAATGAGTACTGAATACCATATAAAATTAAAATTTTAATTTTCACTACTTTTTTTTACTAGTTTAAAAAAATATATTGTCATAAGGGATGCATATATATGTATAATTTCAACTAGATTGGGAAGTGGGTAAAAGTTGAGCTGGTAGATTTCTCAGGATCACAATAATTTTTCAGATTACATAAAATATAACAATAACAAGTGTCACCAGATTTTTATGTGTATTATTAAAAGTTCAAAAGGAATCTAATATATCCAGAGAAATTAACTGTCACAAATCACTTAATTAACTGAAAGAACTGTAAACAATTGATACTAATTAACATTTATTAGAAATTATTTACAATTGCATGAAACAGTGAATTATACATGTACAATATAATAGTAGGATGTCATTCCTAGAAAAAAAAGCAAGAAATACTTTTTAAGCAATCCCACTACATATGCTGGCATTTGACTCCCAAGCTGTCTAATGAATATCTGAAATCATGGGCAATGGCTACCCCTATACATGGTTAACATACAGACAAGCACTTACATTAGCATTTAATTCTTAAATTAAATAATATAAAATAATACATTTAATAATATAAAATAGAAATTCATATAACATTTAATAATAAACAAACAAAATAGAATAATGCAGTTAAGAAAAAGAAAGAGATTATCCATAATCATTAAGATCACAGTGAGGAAGTAGTTTACTAAGATCATTACATGGTAGTGCTTGGGTATGCGAATTTATAAATTTTTTATCTTTTGAAAGAGAGAATAGTGAAACTGCAAATGTAAAGGCAAAAGGAAGGTGGTATTGTTATTATTTATAAAAAAAAAAAAAACACATGGGAATGAATTGTTTTTTAATAAATATAAGTTTCAATTAATTTTCCAATACATATCTTCAATAAATTGGGAAATGGCAAAAGTTTTGTTAATAAATAAATATTAAGAATATATTTTGCTTATAATAAAATATTAGGAATAATAAGAAGAGATTGAAAACGAAATACATAAATGAGAGAACAAACACATGTTATTGGCATCATTGAAAGAATTAAAATACTGATGTGAAGTTGGCTGGACATATTGCTATAAGAGATGAGAATAGATGGACAATTGAAATCTTAAAATGGATTTCAAGAGATTGTAAAAGATCTAGAAAGAGACCATATGTAAGAAGAAAGAGACCATATGTAAGATTAAAGGAATGAAATAAAGTGTGAGGGAGTAATGTGGAGAAGAGAGGCTAGAGATTGCAGTGGACTGATAATGGTTGAAAATGGATGATGATAAATAATATACATAGTCTCTAAAAAAAAAAAAAATTCTTTTTACAATGCTTTATTTCATTTTTTATGAGTTTTTTCAGGTAATCTGAAATATACCTCAACAAATCTCCTTTCATAAAAAATCAAACAAAGAATTATGCAAAGGGTATTAAGAAAAAAGTGGGTTTTTTAAAGATTTAATGAAAGCAATGCAATAAAAGTGCAAGAAGTTTTGGATATCTCAAAACAAATATACCCATTGGCTGCAGAAAGGAATTAGCAGATAACTAAAAGGAGACTCTTTGATTATTTTCAAGATCTTAAAGGTAGATAACAAAGCAAATTTCTTGTGTCCATCCTATACATTTTTGTTATTACAGCTGTGATTATTCATAATAAATGAACACAGATAGGCTGCTCAACAACATGCAACAACCAGCATAGTTAAGTTATTGATTTTTTATCTCTAAGTTCAAGATGAAGATATAACATGATCTTTCTTCTCATTTGCATGATAGTTCTCAGTTGAAATATTAGTTGAATTTTTTTGAAGGCAGAAGGAATGTGTGTATGATTTTTATTTTTTACTAAGATATTTATAATCATGTCAAGACTAAATTACAGCCCTTCAACCAAGGCAGTAGCTGAAAACCAAAAGCAGAGGGTGCTAAGAATCTCTTGAATGCAAACCCAGTCTGCCATTTGTTGATGACCTTTTATTTAACTATCTATAACTGCATACCATTTTCCAGTAAAAGAAGATGACATGAATTTGACGAAGAATTGTCTAATATTAAATAGAACATTATTGGACTTTGTAAAATTAGAAGTAGTAAGACAAAAGTTAGTCTAATATTTTACAATAAAGACACAAATACTGGAAGTACAAGTGATGTAGGATACATTACAAATAAATAAAAAGTGGAAGAACACCATTAAGGAGATTGATAGCAACAAAGGGTAAAATAAGTTATTCAGTTACTACTAAATTCTCACTGTAATAAAGAAGTAGGGGATTTTTATATAGATGAACAAAATGATTTTGATCACATTAAATAAACATTTTATAATTGTCATGAGGGGTATTAATGTCAGATTTGGAAGATGACTAAAAGATGAAGGTACTGATGATAAATTTGATTATGATATCTGAAATGAGAGGATACAGACTTGTGAAAATTGTAGAAAAAGAAAAATTGTATATTAGGAATTCATTTTTTGAGAAAAATGCTAAATTGAAATGGACATGGGAACATCCCAAATAAGAGCAGAATTGGACTATATTTTAACCTTAGAAAATATATGTTTCAAAAATTGTAATGTTTTTAATAGATTCAACATAAGAAGTGCTCATTGGTTAGTCAGATGTAAGATATATGTTAGTAGAAAACAATAGAGACAAAAATTATTATAAATCAGTATTAACAGTTAAAACTCCCAATCTTCAAAACCATTCAAACGAATTTTTAAACTATTAATAGACTTTGAAGGTGATTCAAATTTAATTGAGATCAATAAGCAGATATTTGACAATCTATTAAGAATAACAACAAAAACACAATTCAGTAAATTTTCAACTGAGTCAAGGCAATGTATGAAATAAAGAAGGAATATAAAAATATTTAAAAGACAAATTAGGAAAAATCAAATAATTGGAGTTGTGTAAAATAGTATAAAATAGTTAACAATGACATAAGAAAATATAACTATGAATTGGCAAGAAAATATAAAAAAAAAATTTCAAAACTATGAAACATTTTGTTATAGAAAGAATATTTCAGCAATAAAAAAAAGTGTAATTATTATTAAAAAAGAAATAATATTATGAAATATGTGAAAGACATCTACTAAGAATTATATAATAATAGTAGTAATAAAAACTGATATAACTATATCTTCTGAATTGCCAAGAACATTTTAATGAGAAGTGAGATATAAAATTTAATCTATAAAAATGGAAAAACCTCCAGGAAATAATGAAATCATTATTAATATTTAATGAGAAAAATCAAATAATTGGAGTTCTGTAAAATGGTTTAAATAGTTAACAATGACATAAGATACAACTATGAATTGGCAAGGAAGGATAAAAAAGGATAAAAATTTCAAAACTATGAAACATTTTGGTATAGGAAGAATATTTCAGCAATAAACAAAATTAATTATTATTAAATAAAAAGAAGTAACATTATGAAATATGTGCAAGATACCTATTAAGAATTATATAATAATAAGAAGCTGACACAATAACTACATCTTCTGAATTGTCAAAAACATTTTAATGAGAGGTGAGATATAAAATTTAATCTATGAAGATAGAAAAAGCTTCAGGAAATGATAGAATCATTATTGATATTTTAAAAGAAGGAGATGAAGAAATAGAGAATTGTTTGTAAAATTATATACCAAATCTAATAAATGATAAAGATGTACAAATGATTGGAAAAATATAATAGTAATATTGACATTTAAGAAAGGGGATAAGGATATTGAAAATTACAGACCTATAATTTTCTATCAGTTCTATACAAAATCTTTACCAAGATAAGTACAGCTAATTTATAGCAAATATTGGATTCAAACCAATCAAAAAAATAAGCTGGAGATAAAAGTGATTTTAGAAAAATGTACCACACAAATACTGAGAGAAATTATAGAAAGGCCAAATGAATACAAATTTTATAGGTTATGAAAAAGCATTTGATTTTATAAATATTTACACACAGATTAAAGCTTTGGACCAGCAAATTCAGGATACTGTCATATTCTGAAGAATACTTATCACAATACAACAGCAATTATTAGATTATATGATACTTAGAACATTAACATAGGAAAATGTACATGACAGACTAATTTCTTATCTTCAAATTTTTTTACAATATACAAATATTTTGTGGATTAAAACAGAAAATAGAATAAAAATATATGGCGATTACTTAAGTCATCTAGATGATTTTGCAAACGAAGTGGTTGCTTTTGAAAATAAGGCTTCGGAATTTTAATAAATGTTACCAGATGTAAGAAAAAGGTAGAACTAAAGATAAATACTAAAAAGATTAAAATAATGTTCAATGGATTATGACAAAAGATAATAAAATTGATAGTCATGAATTATAAGAAACCAGCAATTACAAATACTTTGGTCACATTATCAATATGGAAGGGAAAAAATGAAATTAATCACAGAATTAAATTTGCATAATGCTTTTGATAGAAATAATTTACTATTAAAAGAAAATATGTATATGTGTTTGAAAAAGATTTTTAATAGATGTGTTTTATCAGTTCTTAGTGATAGATTTGAGATAGATGTTTTATATAAGAGCTATATAGAGGTTTCAGATTATTCAATAAAATATGAAAAGATGTATGTTGGAGTAACTTATCGAAAGGGAAATATTTGGGTCAAAAGAACGAACAGGTTATCATTGAAAAAATGAAGACTAAAATGTAACATTAGGCTGAACATATTGCTAGAAGATAATAGATGGATAATTGAAGCTTAAATTGGATTCCAAAAGATTGTAAAAGATCTAGAATGACTCATGTGAGCTGGATGGTTGAAATAAGCTTGGTATGATGTGGAGAAGCTATGGATCAGAGAAACTGGATTGTTTGGAGACCTTACTCTGCGGTGGATCAATAATAATTAAATGATGACATATTTATTGCAATAGTCATATTACATCAACTTTAATGACAGATAAATCAATCAAAATAAGTTTTTATTAAATAATAATAAAATTTCTTTTGAGATTTAAACAAAGGATAAATTACATACGCATATGTCAAAATTATATAACTACAAATATTAGAATTTTCATCAAGATCATTGTAAAAAATTCATTTAAAATTTTTTAAATTTTTCAAGTTATAAATTCTCTTGATTTAAAAACTAGCAACGTCATAGAATATAAGAGCAATGTCTTGTCCTTAGTGATAGAATCACTCGTAAGGTTCCTGAATCGAATCTAAATTTCTGGTGTTTAAATGTCAACAAATTGTTTCATTAGAGCTTTGCATTAAATCCTTGCCATCGCCTCCAACAATGTTTACGTTGGCTACACATAAAATGATTGTTGTGAAGTTTATTAGTATTTCAGTTGAAGCTTTTTTAAAGGCTATCATTAGAAGTATAGATAAAGTATCACCATCACATGTATTAGAAATAAGAATAGTAATTTACTAAAAAAAATAAAAGAACGTAACCATAGAGGGACTAAAATTCTTTTCTTTTTTAATTGCTAATAATTTTGTTTTATACTAATAGTTATTTCATACTAAGTTTTCGCTTAAAATTATACATTATTAGTCTCTAAGTATTCATTAACTATGAGAATTAAGTAAGGATTTTTTGTCCCTACAAAAACTAGTAAAGTGATTTGTTTTAAATAATAACTAATAAAATATTTTTTTTGTTATCATAGTTTATAATTGCGAATATTTTAAAATAAAAAATAGAACAGCATATCAAGGTAAGGAGTAATATACATTATGTGAAACAAAAAAATACATACAAGCTGTATACTATTCATGCTTCCTGCGTTTTAGCCGCCATGTTTACTGATAAGACATAAAAGGGATATGTCGTAAACTTTTTAATATTCACAAACATCAATTGCACGAATAAAAGATTATACAGTTTTATTCATAAAAAGTCTAGAATAACTAATAATTTATTGGTTTTTATTAGTTTTTAATTTTAAATATTAAAAGGGTTATACGCATGCGTTAATATTCCTTGTTGCTTAGAAACTAAATGCTTTTGTAAAAAATTTGATTCATTTTTAATTTATGCCAATCAATACATTTCGGTAAGCCGATTTATTTTATTTATAATAACAGTTAAATTTAGTAAATATATATTTTAGCTATATTCAATTTTATTTTATTGCTACAAACTTTATAAAAAGCTTTAAATATTTGTTGAATGTTTTGAAAATCGTCTGCCACGCTTGTGACGTGAGCTGTAGATTGGATAATGCGTATGCACCGTGTTTTTTAATATGTAAAATAGTACCAGTATCTACATTTATTTTACTATATGTGTAAGTAATTGAATGTTATGGTACATTTTGAACAATAACTCAGGGGTATTAATGAGAATCGGTAAAAATTAATATAGTATAGTAAACTCAATACCAAAATTTAAACTTTACATGAGTTTATTAACTCCAGGCAAAACAAATAGGTATTAGAAGAAATAATTTAATCCAGTGATTAATCTTCTTAGCAGTGAGTAAGACAATCTTTCATAAAGTGTGACTTAAGCTTCTTATTGAGTACTTATATGTGCTTCCTTTTCTGCTTCTCTACTCACACAGAACGGCAAATTTCTGCAGTTTTATACCACTTGTATAAACTTTATAAATTATCATAATTTATTTTAATGAGAAATTTAAATGCATGCTTAGCATAAGCAAATTTTCTAGAGTGTTTACATTTTGGGGGAAGTTTATGCGTTTCCTGTCTGACTATAATTATAACATATATATAAACTTTATTTTAAAAATCAATAAAACACATATGGCACACAGGCAGTGCTATAGTTAATTACGCAGTACACTTTTCCCCTTATTATAGAAAATAGTTCGTTCAATCACAAATATAGTCTTTTAATTTTTGTGGTCTTATGTGATGCCTGGTGATGATGGTCTAGTGCTTATTTCCTCCTGTCTTGTTAAGATCTCTTCCTGTTCAGACTGATCTAAATTTAGAAAATCCACTACTGGCATTGTTGATTGATCATAAGACTGGTTACCAAAAATAGATAGATTGGCCTTGTATATTTGCTTATTACTCCGCATGACTTCATCTCATACCTTTGATTATGTTCAGCAAAGGCATCCTCTTTTACTGCAATCTCTTCTGTTAATAGAGATCTCATTCTTATATTTATTGGTTTTAGTGGCTCATTCTAACAGTTCCTCATATGATTGATGTAGTGTTTGTAAAAATGGCAAACGTTGAGCACTGCAGAAAAACTAGAATTTGTTCGAGTGGTTGCTGTAGATCGCGCACTGATAATGGAGGAAGTTAAGTAACATAATGGCGGACGATAATTCCAAGAGATATTTGTTTATTGCAAATATTTCTGGATAAAAGACGTTGCCTGATTGGACAAGGATTAATTGCTACAGTTATCAGCAAGCAATAAAAGACGGTGTAACAACTACGCAGGGGAAGGCAGTTATTAGCAGCCATATTGGGGTAACATCGAGCAGTGTAACATCGGGAGTAGTAGAGAGCAGTCACGCAGTAGCAAGTTGCAGACCATGCTGGAGAGCATCCGCTTGCAGACCATTCATTGGAGAGCAGTCGGTGCAGACCATTCCTTGGAGAGCATCCATGGCTGAGCTTCGGTGCAAACCATTCCTTGGAGAGCATCCGTGGCTGAGCTTCGTTGCAGACCAATTCATTGGAGAGCTCCATTGCAGACTAATTCGTTTGGAGAGCTTCGTGGTAGACCAATGCGTTTGGAGAGCTTCGTTGAAAAAGAACAGTGTGGGAATTGTATAACGTTATTTGCTGACCGCACAGTATGACTTGCAGATTTAACCTTGGCACAGTCGTAAGTGTGGATATTACAATGGTGCAGTCGCATTTGGAACCTGGGAGTAGCGAATACATTGAACTAAAAGTTTAGCCGTAGACGGAGAAACCGAGTGAAAATGTCAATCCCAATTAGTAACGTTAACAACGGAAGTGAATAGTAAGTCTACGTGATATAACAACGCTGTAAGTTTGGAAATAACAGGAAATATGTTTCGGCCAAGTAGGAATAGAAAAAGAAAACATCAAGGAATTTCAACAAGGGTTTTTCTGGAGTGGAGGGAGGTGTTGTAGTGTTTGTAAAAATGGCAGACGTTGTGCACTCCAGAAAAACTAGAATTTGTTCGAGTGGTTGTTGTAGATCGCGCGCTGATAACGGAGGAAATTAAGTAACATAATGGCGGATGATAATTCCAAGAGATATTTGCTTATTGCAAATATTTCTGGATAAAAGACGTTGCCTGATTGGACAAGGATTAATTGCTACAGTTATCAGCAAGCAATAAAAGACGGTGTAACAACTACACAGGGGAAGGTAGTTATTAGCAGCCATATTGGGGTAACATCGAGCAGTGTAACATCGGGAGTAGTAGAGAGCAGTCACGCAGTAGCAAGTTGCACTCCATGCATTTGGAGAGCATCCGCTTGTAGACCATTCATTGGAGAGCAGTCGGTGCAGACCATTCCTTGGAAAGCATCCGTGGCTGAGCTTTGTTGCAGACCAATTCATTGGAGAGCTCCATTGCAGACTAATTTGTTTGGAGAGCTTCGTGGCAGACCAATGCGTTTGGAGAGCTTCATTGAAAAAGAACAGCGTGGGAATTGTATAACGTTATTTGCTGACCGCACAGTATGACTTGCAGATTTAACCTTGGCACAGTCGTAAGTGCGGATATTACAATTGATATGTTATTAAATTCATTTCCATGATCTCTAGCTGTATGAGTCTTAATGGTTTTGAAGAACTTTCAGTGCAACTCCGAGCAGCCACTTTTTTTTAAACCATCTGTTATCCACATGGTATCTCCAACATTCTATTTTATGCTGTCAAAATAGCTTTCTCTTGCCATATTCCTCCTTTGCACTAATACAGAGACTTATGTGAAACTTTCGGCACTTTAACATTTCAGCAAGTTTTTTTTAATAAACTTAGTGTAAAATGTTGATAGAACATGGCAGCCATTAAGACATCATTTATATGCTTATAATAGATATTATTTAATACTGCCATTTCAGCTAAACTGTTATAGTCAGGATGATACAGTGATGCTAATATATGCTGAATCCCCCTATTAGCTAAAATTTTTTTTAACTACAATGATACAAAACTGGTTCCATTATCAGATATGGTAGTTTCAGACTATCCATGGCTTGCAAATAATTTATTTAAAACTTTAATGGTATACTCCACACTAGTGTTTTTAATCACTTTGAATTCAGTCCATTTAAAATATGAATAAATCACAATCAGGAAAATATCTCCAGTAAGTTGTCTAGCATAATCCATGTGCAGCCTCAGCCAAAATTGAATGCCTTTTGGCCAAAGTTTCAATGTTTTTGAAGGTGAATTGGCTGTCATTGACATTCTCTACACTGCTTAACAATTTCTTCCATTTCATGGCTCATGCTGGGATGCCTTACATATGATCATGATAATTCCTTCACATTCTTATATTTCTTGGATGTCCTTTATGTAGCAAGTCTAACACTTGTTTTCTGACTTCTGGTAATATATGGGTCGCTATTAAGATACAGCTATTGCACATTGATAGGCTTTTTTGTGTATTTCACATAGATTCTATAACATAGCTAGGTCCACTTTCAGGCTATCCATCTTTAATATATTTCTTTAGTCTTTCATATCCTACAGTTCATTTTGCTATTATGTGCTATTTAATGCATTTGACTCGAGTCTATATAGTTTATCTCCATGATCTTATGCTCAAACTTACATATATTCAGTAATCTTGATAGTACATTTGCATGATCTATTTCCCTACTTAGCTTCTAGATAAGTTTGAAGTCATATGATGCCAAATATTCTTTTCTCGGATTTCCCAATATTTCCAACAGAGGTCAATGATATGTGTAGATCATGAACTCACATCTGTAAACATATTGATGACATTTTTTCTCTGCAAATATGATTATTATTGCTGTCTTATCCAGCTGGCTGTAGTTCTTTTCTGTCACTATTAACATTCTGAATGCTTATGCAGTTGGACATTTATCTACATAGTCGCAGTATGATATAACAATTCCTATCCCATACTCAGAAGCATCTGTTTTAACTATCGCTTCATGGTCATTGCATTAGTGAATGAGAAATTGACTCAAAGTTAGTAACTGCTTAGTTTTTTGAATGCTTTATCATGCTTTACTCACTTCCATCACTGTTTTTTTAACAATTGATATAGTAGCATCATTACATGTGATTTGTCTGATTTGCTTTCAGTAAATGAAAAAAATGTAGTATTCCCAAAAATGCTTGAAACCCTTTAAAGTTTTTTGGTTTAGCAACATTCTGGATAGCTTTCACCTTTTCAGGGTTTGGGTATTTGCCTTTATGAGTGTTCAGAGTTTTCCCTCTATTTCAGAAATAATTAAAATGTCATCAAGGTAAAGAATAACTTATCTTATGCCCTGCAACAGACTATTTTTGTTTGAAACATATTTAGTGCTATTGTTATTCCATATTGTAAATTGTTGTACTTAAATAATCTCAAGTGGCTATTGATGGTCAAACATTTAGCCATTCTGGTCATAGTGGGAATTTGATAATACACAGATTTTAAATCAATTTTAGCAAAGTACATTATTTTCTGTAATGATGCTAAGAGCTCATGAACACTGGATATAGGTAGGATAAGCTCTTTTATTGATATATTTGTTAAGTGTTATGTGATAGTGCATAGATGAATGGTCCCATCTGGCTTTAGAATTATCATGTCTGATGTTGCCCATAACAACTCTTCAACAGACTAAAGCACGTCTCTTTTAATCAAATCTTGAACTGTTTTACTTTGGACTTTAAGACAAATAAAATTTTCAGTCTATACATAACTGGTAGAGCATCTCTCACTAGTTCAATGTCAATTGGCTTTGTGTTTAATTCTGATGGGATTGATTTAAATAACTGTGGGAATTTTTCTTGAACTCTGATACCAAATATATGCTTTTTTTTACCTTGACACCCAATAATACACTTAAATCTTTTTTCACTATGTAAAAAAGTAACTGGTATAGTTGCTATTCCTTATATTACTATCTTATTTCCATTTATATCAGTCATAATGACATCAGCTTTTTCTAGTATTATATTCTTTGACTATTCTTTATATTTGTCTGATTATTTTATGATATTAGAGATAATCCTGCTCTGCTATCTATTTCTATCTTAACTTTTTGTTCAAAGATATTGAATGTCCAACATAATATGGTTGCTATCCACATTTGTCTGTCTTTTTTATGCCAGTTTCTCTTCTGCCAATCTTTCCCCTTGATTTAGAGTCTAGACATAGCTCATTTTTAGTCTTTTTCTCTTTGTTTAGACAAATTCATAATAAATGTCTTGTTTCCCCACAAACATGACATCGTTCTTTTATAAATTTATAGTTTTCTTCAAATGGCCTTCCTCACTACCCCAATAACATATCCAGGCATTGGTTGTATTTCTGAAGTTTGACTTTCAGCTTCCACTTTATTTACAGTCATTGGGATTTTCTTCATGTCTGTACTATTTGGAATTGTGCACTATTTTCTAGTACCACTTCATAGATAAAACATTTTTCTATGTTGTATTTATTTATTAAATCAGATTCATTCTACAGAACATGCGAGTCAAACATTTCCCATATTAACTGGTTAAGCAATATATCATCCAACTCAGCATTAAATTTTCATTCTTTAGCTAATGTTCATAATTCCACATTGTCATTATGAATTTTCTTATGTGGTGTCTGGCTTCTGTTTCTTAATCTGAGATGTGCTACCAGGTTCGATGTCATAAATTTAAAATACATAGATAACTTGTTTTTAATTCCTGATAAGGTATTTCTTCAAGAGCTTTTGGTTCACAGAATTGTTTGGCTATTTGCAGTACTTTTTTCCCAGAGATTCACCTTAACATTGCTAATTTTATTTTGTCGCCCCCAATGTAGATGTGCCAATCTGATTTTTTATTACCAAATTCATTAATGGAGCTATTTTGCAGTGCCATTATTATTCTTCATCAATCAGCTATGGTGTTCTACTTAATGTATCCAAAGTATGAACTGTAAAAATTAACTAATCTGCTATGCCTAGACAACTTTCTTTTCACTGCTTGAAAGTTATCTGTGCCAGTCTGCTATATATTCAGGTATTATTGACAATACCAACGGATTTGGTGAAGATTAATATAGTAAAACTCAAAACAAAAATTTAAACATAGCAACATGAGTTTATTTAGTCAATGCAAAACAAATAGGTATTAGTAGAAAGAATATTAGTAAACTATTCACTGTGCAGCCTGTGTTGGCGCTGTTTCTGTGTAAAAACACAGAATTATACCGCTTTCGCGGCGAACGAGTTGATCGTATGTAGTGGTTATAATACGCGGCCAATTACTTCCGTGTATCAATAACACTACTTTTACTAACAATACTATGATCGTATAGTTGCCGTTGAATTCCTATGCATATTGACAGAATTTGTATCGTCGCTAGAATTTAAGATGAGAGTGTGAGCATTGTCTTCTTTTTCAAGTGTTTATTTGTTGATGTTTATGATTTTCTGTCTTTCCCAACTGAAAGATTTTTGCGTACTAGTAATTTTCAACGTATTATTGATATTTGTCAAAAAAAATTTTTTTGGCTAATTTTGTCTTTTTTGGGAGTCAAAAAAGACAAAGTAAAATTTCTCAAGCTCTCTGGCAGACGATTGGAGTTGTTTGCGGTAAAATACCGTTTCTGTCGTGACTCGGACGAGAGTTGAAAAAGAAGAACAAAATGTCTACCACGTTATTATATTTGTGGGACGTCCCAAACAGAGAAAGTGAGGCAGTTGCATAACATCTTGCCATTCGTTACAGTTGATTTAGTTCAGTCATATGTGGTTAATAAACTTATTTTCTGGAAAGAATTTGTGTATTGTTTGCGATTATTTTTATCTGTAAATCATGTAATTAACACCCAGAATGACAGTGTTAAAAAGGGGCGGCGTAGTTTGTTGGACATCTCTTGATTGATTGATTTTTTTTTTTTAAAAAAAAAATACTTCTTTTTTTGACCTACCTATTCGTTCCGTTTAGAAGCAAAAAGAGGTTTTTTGTTGTTGTGGTTTTAAATCAATAAACAGCACGTTAAGTAGATTTTAAAAATGAACCCGAGTTTAATTTTTGTTGTTAAAAAAGAATAAAAATACGGACGTTTTATTGAAAAAGTTAAAACTGTCCCTTATTACTTTGAAATGTATCGAATCCAAAACCAAAAAATAAAAGACATGTAAAAAAGAAACAGTAGATTTAGAATGGAAATCCCCCCCCAAATAAAGGCGTATGTCAAAAATTATGTACTTTTGAGATCCAAAAAAAAAGGTCAAAGTCTCCTTTATAGTTTTAAATTTATCAAATGAAAACAAAAAAAATAATTATGTCCAAAACAAACAACAACAATATATTAAATATTAAAAAAAAAAAATTACAGCCGTATGTTAAAATACGACCTATTAGATAAAAAAAAATCTAGCGGCCCGGTAATGTTATAACGCTCTGTTTTTAACTAGAAACAGCGCCACCAAAGGCTGCACAGTTAATAGTTTACTAGAACCGAATTTAATATATTGATTAATCATCTAACAATAAATATGAATAGCCATCTTTTTCTTAAGTTGTGATTTAAGTTTTTTTACGTGTTCACGTAGTATGCATAGTGAATACTTGATGTGTACTTCCTTTTCTGTTTTTCTACCCACACACTGAATCCCAGATTTCTGTAGTATTATACCACTTGTATAATATGCATAAGTTGTCATACATTAATTTAATGAGAATTTAAATGTATGCTTAGCATATGTAAATTTTCTAAAGTGTTTACAGTTTTGGGAAATTTATTCATTTAACTGTCTGATCATAATTACAAATATATGAACTTATAAACTATTAAAACATACATATGTACCTATAGTTAGTCAGACTACAAAATTAAGCAGAATTTAAAGTAAATGATAATTCGTAAATCAAACTTTTTTAATCATATTCTTAATGAAGGAATTATGAATTCAGAATATAATACTCTCATTAATCAATGCTTACAGTGAATTGTGTATAAATGAACTATATTGAATAGATAAAATATAATTAAAAAACAACAACAATGAATATTTATTTGTATATTTTAATAATGGTATATTAAATTTTATAATGTTTAATCCAATTATATATATATATACAGAGGTTGGACAAAATAATTTGTGATACTATTATGTTTTTTAACATGTTGAAAATAAAGAGAACTCTTGTTTATATTATAAGATGACATAATTCATTAAAAAACTGTATAATGCTCAAGAAAAAGATATTCAGTAATGAGATAGATAGATTTTATCACTACAATAATGAATATGCCTTTAAGCAGCCTATTAAATCAAATACATGATAGGTCATTCCAAAGAAATGCCATTTATATGAGTGGCAGGAACCAATACCAAATTGATCATATCTAGTAATAAATATTGTGAATACCAGATGCATAGTGAATATCATTCTTATACTAGTTTCTGGGTTTTGCCATTTTTAATAAGACCTCAGGTTCAAAATTGGAAAGAATGCATCTGAACATTTAATAACCATCTTTGACTCTACATAACCTGTCAAATTTAAAACCTGAAATTCAAAACAAACTTATGATTTTGAACTTAAGTCAATCTGCTTATATTAAGCCCACTGGGAAATAAAGTGATGATTTGCTTTTGTGTTATTGGTTAAGCTAAGTATTTGGTGGTTCGTTGTTACATTCTTACATAAGAAGGAAGTTAATGTGGCTGCAGTTAATGAAAAACTGAAGATACTAAAATATATAATTCTGGAATTTGTTTCAGATCTACATATATGTGTTCAAATAAGGTGAATTCTGTTTGGAATATTAGACTGAATTCAATTTCAAGCTTTAATTTTGACAAATAAAGTGGATTTAACATTGGCTACTATATGCATTTCATGCAAGCTTGAATCTAAGGTTTCATTGTTCAAGGCAAAAACCCAAAACTGGTCAGAAGATGAGGGTTTAAATACTAAAGGTAGGAATTTTATATATATCTGATATTCACTGTTTACTCTATTTTGCATTAAATGCCAGTTAATTGGAGAATTGCTTTTGTTTTATTGATTAATTGCGATGTTTTATTGTATAATACTTGTTTGATGTGCAAATGGAATTTTGAACTATTCTTAATTAGAAAGATCACGCATTTTTAAGAGATATTGGTGGAAAATGTCATGAAAGATGTGTTACATTATTATTTTACTCAAAGTGGTACCTACGATTTGCATGAACTTATATATACATTATTAGAAGGAATAATTTTGTTTTGAATTAATATTTGTATTATCAGGTCTTTAAATAATATGCAGGTGTAGTGTATTCATATGAAGTAATAATTAGATATAGAGAATATCCATAATGTGACTATCCAAGTCATGACAATTCCCCCAGCCTAATTTTATAGTTTAGGAAAAATTAGATTGGATGAAAGGTTGTTGGTTTTTTTTTCCAGAAATTTCCTGATATAATCCATTTTAGGGATGAGAAAAAGAATAAAGCAATAATTCATTCAATCATACATCATTCTTTTACCAATTCTTAAGCACTTGATACAATTGTTTCTTTAATAGCATTAGCATCAGAAACCGATATTTCTAGTGCTAGATCCAGTCAAAAATTAAGCTATTGAGAATATATTTTGCAAATCAGTAGAGCATTCATGTGGAGTTTAATTTTTTGACATTAAAAAATGTTAGACTATATAACTGTTGTTTGGGTATTTGATATTTTTCTGAGTAAGAATTACTTTCAGATTATACCTGAATTCAAGCATATTTCTTTCTTCAATTTTAATGGTAGTGCTTATCATATCACTTTCATGTCTTAGTCTTTCCAATTCTAGTATTAAAATCTCTCATGACAACTTAAAAATGTTCGATTTAATATAGAAATTTATTTAGGTCTATAAAGTATATGATGAAAAATCTATTACTTTTGAAATAGATTTGATATACCTTTGAAAGGCTTCCAGTTTTATTTATTTTCTATGACATTAGGTATTGCTCATAAGTCACATGACTGTTAGATCACATAATCAAATACCTATTATGCAGAAAAATCTTGAGAAGCATGTTCTACCAAAATAGCTAGTGATATTAAATGTTTTTTTTAACTTTTACACATCTCACATGGCTCAAAACAATTAATTCTAAAAACTATGATGAGAAATAAGTTGCAAAAAATTCCATTTATACCTAATGTAACTTCAAAAATTGCTAAAAAATTGACTATTTCAAATTTAGCTTCAGAACACCTTCTAACCCTAACCGACTAATAAATAATTCCAAAGATAAAATAGAAAAAGATCAAGTCCCTCATGTGGTCTATAAAATAGCATGCCCTCAATTAGGCTGCCAAGCATCTTACTATGGTGAGACTCGGGCTAACATCAATACAAGAATTTACCAACACAGGTATGCATACAACAGGGTTAAAAATAAAAATGAAGGAACATCAATCTTCTGGGACCACCAAGCAACTACAGGCCATGTATTCGAACCCAGTTCTGCCCAAATAATTTGCACAGAGAAGAGTGATGCCAAAAGAAAAGTCAAAGAAGCTTTTTACATAGCAAATGATCTCAGTGCCATTAATAGAAGATAGGCATGCTTTGCTCTCTCCAAACAATGGACTAACTAATTAAAAATTCAAGCTCATTTGCATATGTGTACAATAAATCACAACAGTCTTCATTCGTAAAGCTATGAGTATGAGATTTAAATACTAAATCTCGAAAGCACTAAGCAGGCATATTAAACATTATAGTATAATTACAGCTTCACTAATGCATGCGAAAGAAATCATATATTTATAATTACTAATTTAATAAGCTTGTACTTACAAATGTTTTATATAGATCTCTATATATAACAGAAATCAATTGGCTTTAAAACAAACCTGTTAAGTCTTTAAGGTAGCTGTTTTGATATGTGAATTCAAAACATTTCTAGTATAAATTATTTTTCACTTTTCCTAATGATGTAAAGGTTTGTTAATAATTATAATGTAACTCTAAAGATGAGATGTTAGAATAAAGTGGAATACAAAAATGGCAAACTATAACTAAAGATGCCAAATAATTCTATTTATCTTTGGATATAAACTATATATACATAAGTTCTGTGATGACAATGCTGATTTCCATTTATTCCATATGGATTGTTTTTACAATTCTTTTTATTCTTGTTTCTAAAACTGGACATATTCTTATATTATTATTCTCTCTCTCTCATATATGATCACCATTGTTTTCATTTGGCTTAAATTTCATGACTTTTGATACTTTTTTCATGATATCAACACTCCTAACATTTTTGTATTAGCATTTTAGCTTTCACTTAGAGTCAACATAATATTCAGCAACTACTTTATTGGAACTCTATTGTCCAGAAAATTTTAAAAATATTTCCCTAGAATCACAGTTCAGAAGCATTTCTTTTATTTTTATGTTGTAACGATCCAGAGAATGTGACTTAACGTAAACTGCACTACAGGGCGCCATCTAGGCATTTGAACCTAGAAAAATTTATAAAGTAGGCAGATACGTAAGTCAAAAAAAAAAAAAGTTTTTTTTTTTCCTTTTTTAAATATTTTGGTTCCGGTCGTTAGCCCATGTCACTAGCTCAGTGGAATAGCAGAGATTTAATAAGATAATCTAAGAGCATATATATATATAAAAGAATAAAATAAGCCACTGCCAGTAATTAACACACAAACATTTATTTATTTCACATATATATAAGATTTAAAATTATTTTAGTATTAGTTTTACATTTTAACATTTAACATTATTTTTAACTTTACCTTAGATTTTTGACTTTAATTTACATTTAATTACTATTATATTCTAATTTTACATTTTAATTAAGTTCGCACAGATAAATTTAGGAAAGCTTGTTTATAATGTTGAATATAGATCGGTTACATAGATTTCACGGTCAAAAACATTTCAAAGTAAACATAAACGATCAAAATATAAAATTATTGATTACTGACAATTGCGGAGGGAAATTTCTACGTAACCCAATAGTATTCATCATAAGATACTTGCATCGTCACCAATAACTTAAAAGACATCCGAATAAATACATTTTAGATACTCACCATAAGGTATCATTATTTATCGGATGTCTATATATTTTGATCAAATATGAAAACGCAAAACATAGTTAACCGATAAACAATCCATGCAAGCGTCTATAAACAACTTAAGTTTAATGCATTTTTATTTAGAATCGAGTATGAATAGACCACATAAATTTGCTTTTGAAAATAAACATTCTATCCCTATTTAACCTTAGGTTAAAATTCGTAGTCAAACTGGCATCAATTCATCTGATATATCGATGTATTCAATGTAATAAAATACGGCAGCACAAAAAGTTAAGAGAAGAAATTGCTTCTCATGAGATAGGAATATTACATCTATCTGCAAAGAAGAGCAATAAAACAAAAAACTCCATAGAAAGGAACTGCGGTATCCGACTTATAATTCCTTCCATAGGCAAACGGAAGTGTGCGGCGTATGAAGCGATTCTGCCCGTAGCGAATCAATATTACATCTACTAATCACACCAATATATCCAATCCATTTCTCCGGATCGTTAACCACGAAACAAATAACCCAAGATTACCCTCCCCTAATATAACTTTACAAATCTATACAGCCATTCACGCCCGACTTAAGTTTAACATTTATATAATTAATTTAACGGAAAACAACAATCATAATAAAACTTAAAGAACAAAAAATAAATAAATGGAAATGATTTTACAAAATAAATAAGAAAAAAAATACATCAAATAACATTATTAATGAAGAATTTAGTTTGGTCAGATAGGATTCTATTGCATTATTTACTAAAAAGTTTTAAAATTTAGAGTTCTTATTGTTTCAAGTGAATATATAAGTTCTTACGATTTTTAAAACGTCCAACTTTATCCGTTGCTTGCCATGAACGTAAATTCCCACGCCGTCCTAAAATTGGTATCCATTTAGCCGTTGTTTTATTTATTCATTCGGAGGTTTTTTAATTTAGTTGGTCCTCAATGTAGGAAACGATAGTTCATTTCTCCCTTCTTTAACAGCTGAAAGAATTGACCGTGCATCTGTCAATTCCTCCAACTCCGGACTACTACATATAGTCACATCGTAATAATCAATTTCCAGTCACTGATTAATAATTTCCAAATTTTCCTTTTATATTAATGTGAAGGATTGAATTTACATTACGTCACCGATGCGATGGTCCTTTCGCTGCGGTCCGATTCCATAGGGATTTCTTCTTATTTGCTAACAGTTTTTATTGTTTTCTTATCTGACCGGTGTTTTTACATTTAAATGCCGAAGGCTGGTTTACATTTAACTAATTAACAATCATTTCCATTTCTGATTAATTAACCTGTTTTCCAAATCAAAAATATATTTAAAGATAAATTTAAAGATATAATTTCATCTCCAAATCTTTTTAAAATTTAGTTTTAAAATACTTTTTCTTTAATAAAGTTTTATTTTAATAATTTTTCATTATCTGTGCGATTTAATTAATATATAAGAGTTTAAGATGATATTTAATTTCAATTTTTAATTCTTAAAGAAAATTTTTAAATGCGAACTTTTTAATTTACTTTCATGTTTAATAAATTTAAAAAAAAAAAAAACAATGTAACGAACGTCTGTGCTCGTTACAATGTAAAAACCCATTGTTCACAACCATATGTTTATAATTGGAAGACTAATCCATGAACAATCACCACCATTGATTTTACTAAGACTTTCTATCTTGGAGGTACAAGGAACAACTTCCTTTTTTTTTAAATTAATACAAATACGTTATTTGATTTTTTAACTGACATGATAAAAACATAAACCTCTTTCCATTTTAGTACCATCAGTAATAATTTTGAGTAACTTCTGATTACCTGGTAGTAGAACACTATAATCACTGCCTCAGTTAAATGTCTGGCTTTTGCTTTTATCACTATTATCTGGTAATTACTGATTATTCAAACTTATTATAGATGGTACTTGAGTAAGGAGTTGCTTTTATTTTATCTAATATTGTGTAAACCAAAGAATCAAATTGTGTTTTAATAGTAAGACATGCTTATAATTAGAAAAAAAATTGAGGTTATTAAAATATACAATCACTAGCCCAGAGTCATATCTACATAACATAACTATTCAAGCAGGTCGACTTATGTTCAAAACTTTAGAGTTTTTTTTTTTTTTAATTTCAGTATTTAGTTTGAATATAAAATGAAGTTTAAAATGATTGTTAGATGCATCATTACTTACAACTTTAAATCTCTGAGATCTTTTTGACAAAGGCAATAGGCAGAAACCAGTCTATGGATAGAAATTTAAATGCACTACCATTTGATAATTACTGATTACTCCAACTTTCTATAGATATAAAAAGCCCCTCTTGTTTCATATTTTCATAAATTATTTGAAGCTCTTTTATTTTTCAATGGGTACATATAAATATTAATGTTTAAAATTAGCATAGTTATTTCACATTTACTTTAAATCATTTTCTCTCTCATTTTTTAGAATAGTGTTATCTGCAAATTGTTTATTTTCCCCCATCTTCTACTCTAATATAATCCTACTGCTTTCAGATTGGCATATCGGAAAATATGTTCACTAAATAGATATGGGGGAAGAACATAATTCTGATGAACATCTTAAACAATATGAATATAATTTGTGTTATCAGCTTCTGTATCTATTGCTAGTTCTTGATAATCATACAATTTTCAATAAAGCATCCTTGTTTTAAGTACAAACCAAAGCATAAAAATATTTCAGTCACATTTAGCATCTGCATTAATATCAGTAATTAATCTATCTCAAAACCATCTTTTCTAAGTTTCTGCTGTCGACTGATTACACATGCTCACAATAAGTGGCTCTAAGAATCTTAAATAAAATCCCTAAAACTCCCTAATACGGTCATGTGATATTCAAGTTAAAAATTTCTTCGTTAGAGGGCGTATTTTTTTTAAAGAAAAAAAATTTGTTCAGCTATTAATAAACCGTAATCGTTTTTTTATGAAAGCATTTTATGCAAAGAAAGTAATTTGTTAAAGCAACCGATTAAAAAAAAAATATGATCGCCTTTCCATAGGCCTGGTACATTTTTTGATTTTAAAAAAATATGTATTGGAATAAAACTTTTTGAAGAAAAAAATGCTTGGAAAAAAAAGTACTTTTAACTACAATACAAAATTGAATAGATATAATATTTAAATTGCAAATAAAATATGATTACAGTATATAACTTCATGTTTGAAAATGCAATTGGAGAGAAAAAAATAGGTGCTATACTACTGTAGGGTTTTGTAAAATGGCAGACATGTTTGTGCACTCCAGAAAAAACTAGAATTTATTTGTAAGGCTGTTTTTAGATCGCGCTCTGATAGCTGAGGAATTTAATTAGTGCATTGACGTAATGGCGATCGACAATTCCTAGAAATATTTGCTAATTACAAATGTTTCTAGATAAGACGTTACCTTATTGGTCAGTGCATTGATTGATCATTGCAGTTGTCAGAGAGCGATAAGAAGACTGGGTAACATCTAGCAGTGTAACATAGAGAGCAGTAGAGAGCAGTCAAGCAGTATTGAGTAAGCAGTATTTAAGTAGAGATATCTTGCGTCAGTGCTGGCGGTTAATGATCAGCACCCAGTGGAAATGTAGTTCACGGGTGTAGCTGAAAGAGACCGCAGCAGAGATATTGAGAGCATTCGTTGGAGAGCTTCGTTGCAGACCAATTCGTTGGAGAGCTTCGTTGCAGACCAATTCGTTTGGAGAGCTTCGTGGCAGACCAATTCGTTGGAGAGCATTCGTTGCAGACCAATTCAGCGGAGAGATTGCAGACCAATTCGTTGGAGAGCTTCGTTGCAGACCAATTCATTGGAGAGCATTCATTGCAGACCAATTCGTTGGAGAGCTTCGTTGCAGACCGATTCGTTGGAGAGCACTCGTTGGAAAAGAACAGCGTGGGAATTGTATAACGTTATTTGCTGACCGCACAGTATGACTTGCAGTTATAACATTGGCACAGTCGTAAGTGCGGATATAACATTGGCGCAGTCGCATTTGGAACCTGGGAGTAGCGAATACATTGAACTACAAGTTTAGCCATAGACGGAGAAACCGGGTGAAAATGTCAATCCCAATTAGTAACGTTAGCAACAAGGGTTTTTCTGGAGTGGAAGGAGGTGTGTAGTGTTTTGTAAAATGGCAGACATGTTTGTGCACTCCAGAAAAAACTAGAATTTATTCGTAAGGCTGTTTTTAGATCACGCTCTGATAGCTGAGGAATTTAATTAGTGCATTGACATAATGGCGATCGACAATTCCTAGAAATATTTGCTAATTACAAATGTTTCTAGATAAGAGACGTTACCTTATTGGTCAGTGCATTGATTGATCGTTGCAGTTGTCAGAGAGTGATAAGAAGACTGGGTAACATCTAGCAGTGTAACATAAAGAGCAGTAGAGAGCAGTCAAGCACTATTGAGTAAGCAGTATTTAAGTAGAGATATCTCGCGTCAGTGCTGGCGGTTAATGATCAGCGCCCAGTGGAAATGTAGTTCACAGGTGTAGCTGAAAGAGACCACAGTGGAGATATTGAGAGCATTCATTGGAGAGCTTCGTTGCAGACCAATTTTTTGGAGAGCTTCGTTGCAGACCAATTCGTTTGGAGAGCTTCGTGGCAGACCAATTCGTTGGAGAGCATTCATTGCAGATCAATTCAGCGGAGAGGTTGCAGACCAATTCATTGGAGAGCATTCATTACAGACCAATTCGTTGGAGAGTTTCGTTGCAGACCGATTTGTTGAAGAGCACTCATTGGAAAAGAACAGCGTGGGAATTGTATAACGTTATTTGCTGACCGCACAGTATGACTTGTAGTTATAACATTGGCACAGTCGTAAGTGTGGATAGAACAACTACCATATTTGTATTTAGTTTGTGTAGTTTAACATCATATAGTTTGCAGTTCCACAGTAATTCCATGCATGACTGAAATTTGTTAAAGCAACCAATTAAAAAATGATGGCCTTTCCATAAGTCAGGTACACATGCTGGTAAAGTAATAATGAATTACTTATTGCTCCTGAAGCAAGAATAATATCTATGATATTCGCAGTTTTTTTAAACTTTTAAAATAGTCGATATAATCTTAAGTTCTTTAATAATCAATTGAAAAGTCTTTTCTGACATCTCATCATCATTTTACTATTTATATGATATTGGCTATATAATTTGAATACCCCTACCTTTTCTAGAAACAGTTTGTTCAACAGCATTGCACTTTTTATATAAGGAATTCATTCTCATTTGTATTAACTTCAGCAACATTTTTCTAACATGTAAAATTAGAATGACTAAAACATCACATGATTACCAATTTGTATGCTTACCCATGCTGTCAAAACAGTAGCAAATTCTCCATATAATAGTGCCACCCAGTACAAGTCTTAGTAATCAATGGTAGCAAGAAGATTTATGCATAAAATTCTTATCTAGTGTCTACTCTGAGAATATTGGATGAGTGGGCACTAAATAAGGATTTTATGCATAAATCTGCTTGCATTCATTGATTACTAAGGCTGCACTGGGTGACACTACTGTATAGAGAGTTTGTTAATGTTTTAATAGCTTGTGTAAGTATAGGAAATGGTAATTAGAAGATGTTTTAATGGTTTAATATCAATCCTTCTCATAGGATAATGGTGATTATGGTTATTAAAGAACCACAGGCACCAAAAGATGTAGATACTGAACTGGGTTCTGGTCTGTATAATATACAAGTGAATTGGCTTGGATTAAAAATATTACTGTGTTTTCATTTTGGGCTCATAGCTTTATAGTTAACTAAATAGGTTAAAGGTGGCTGATGGAGGATTACATTAGATTTAAAATATAGATGCAGTGCTCTCAGATTCAAAGCCACAAGCTAGAAACTAGTCTGGAGACATTGGATGAGTAAGCACTACATAAGGATTTTATGTATAAATTTTCTAGCATCCATTGATTATTTAGGTTGCAGTGGGTGGCACTACTGTATGGAAAGTTTGCTACTAATTTAATGCAAAATTAGAAATATCATTCTATAACTGGAATTTTTTTCAGATCTTTTTTTAAGAAATGGAAATATTATCTTAGGATTAATCATTTTTTCTAGAATTTAAACTTATAAACAATCTCCTTATCTTCTTCTTCTGCAGTTTTTTAAAATATTTATACCAGCATCTCATTTATATTTATTGTTTTCTAGATTTTTTCAAACATCTTCCAAAGTCTTTTTTTTAGAAATGATCATCATTAGATAATTACTTTTTGTACAGATTTTTTTGTGTATTCCAATATTGTTTTTAACTTCATTGCCAAAAAAAATTTTTTTTTCTTTTATATTTTTAATAGCTTTCTATTAAAATTGGAAGTTTCCTATAATGATTGTAATTTTTGTAAAGATACTGTTTTCCTTATCTTGGTGATTATTTTTGATTGGCAATATTTCTGATGTAGTTCATTTTTCCAGTTGTTAAAAATATTGCATTAAGCTTTTTAATTGTTTTTTTTTTGTTTTTTTGTATTAATTTTAGCTTTTGCTAATATTTGCTTTGGAAGCTTTATGAATATGTTTTAATAAAAAGTAAGTATTTCTTTTTTGTTATTCATATATATTCAATGTTTTCACAACTTTTTTAACTTCACAATAGATCGTCAGATTTTTGATTAATCAAGTTTATTTTATGTAAAGAAATGAGATTCCAACTAAACCTTAAGAAATAATGAATATTTAATTTTTGTCAACTGAAGTATTAAATCTGTTGGCAGGGTTGTTTGTCTGAATCATATCTTCCTTAGCTAAGATCTGATATACAGTAAATGAACTTCATTATCTGTTCCAATATATATTATACTTTATTCGATTGTGGTATTTAATTTTTTCATGTCTATGTCCAAATAAATAATTACATTATGTGTCTTAGTAAAAGGTGACTGATTCTGTCTTCAAGCTTCTTGCAGCGCCACTTCAGAATCAACACATATATTATGCAACAACATAGTTCATCTAGGCAGCATAAAAATTTTAAGGTATTAGCATGGCTGGTTCATGAATTATGACATGAAATGTGACAGTGTTTTTGTACCACCATGGATACTCTTCAAATCTTCTCCTTGCTATCACAAAATCTTCCAAACCACTTGAAATCATTCATACTATTCATTGAGTCACTTTCATAAATGGTTTGAATCATTTCAAATGTTTCAGTATCAATTTTATCCAAATTAAAACAAATTTTATAGTTTCCATAGTGTTTCATTATGGGTTTAAGATATTGACACGGTCACATTTTATTTCATAACTCATCATCCAGACATGCTATATCTTAACTTTTTGTGGGGAAAAATTAAATTATGTTGCTATGTAGCACGTGCATTGATATAACTTACAGAGAAAATCTTTCACCCTTTCAATTGAACATATTAGATCATTGAGAATACTGAAAATATGATGTTAGCAAGAAACAAAATTTTCTAAATATATTTCTATTAAACACTCTTCAGCTTCATTACATACTAAGAATGTTGATGACTATGGAAATAACTTTACAAAACTGTACTGTATTTGAAAATAACATAAAAATATCAAAGGATCTTTCAACTGAATGTTAAGAATCCAAAAGAAGATACAGTATTTTTTAAGTAAAAAAATCTTTACATTGTTCAGATCATAATTAATTAATTTCATAAGTCACTGAGATTCATTCATTGAAACAGAAAAATTCTTTATTAGATTAGATTTTGACTAAATCACTTCATTTTTGTCAAGACTAAGACTGAAATAATGAGATTGAATGTAAATTAAAGACAATATGTTTATTTGAAAGGTATCCAATCAGAATAGGAGATTGATTAACAAAAGTTTCTGTATTTCCTTTTGTTTTACAGTCAACTGATTTATTAAAAACGATTTTAAAAGCAGGAAGACATAAAATGGTGGGTTATTTATGCATGTTTGTTTAAACAGTTTGGTCTTTTTAAAATTTTTATAGACTCTTTCATAGCTCATAAATCATATTTTTCCAAAGTAGCTAGTATTTTTATTATTACTGAAGTCAGAGGTGTTGTCAATTTCTAAAAAGTACATGTAAAAGTTGATGTAATCAACTTTTCATTGAAGACATTTTTATGTTTCAAAAACTCATTTATCTAGAGAAGAATTTACTCTTCTTAATTTAAAATGAGATGATTCTATTGTTATAATTTCAGCAGATAAAGATATGTACTTGATCATTTAGAGTATAACAACAAGATTTTAAATTTATTAAATGATGGCACTTATAAAAGATTGTTAGAGATCCTATGGAGTGCTTAACAAACAGGACAAAACTTCTTAACAATCATTCAAACATGAATGAGGATATAAAAATTAAAATCTCTACCAGAGAATGCTCTTTATTATACCCTAAATTTTATGGTTTATCCAAAATACATAAATCTGAGATACTAGTGAGATCTATTGTGTATGTTGTAGGTTCTATTACTCATTTTTACTTCGATTTTTAGCCCAATGTTTGCAGCCAGCTATTGACAGATAACATTCCATTTAGAATTAGAAATTCAAAACATCTTATTTCAATTATTAAAAGCTTAAGACTTGTTTAAAATGATTTATTAGTTTTGATGCCTCTTCCTTGTTTATCAGTATTTCTGTTGAAGAGGCTTTATCTATTATAGTTCAAAAGGATTTATCTGTTATACTTGATTTTATTATTCCATTGATAAAGCATTGCCTTGAAAAATACATTTTATATTTATGGTTCTCAAAAATATAAACAAGTAAAAGAGCTTTATATGGGCTCTTCACTATCACCTGTAGTTGCTGATCTCTTCATGAATAGTTTTGAGAATCAAGTGTTGAATGCAGTTAGTAAGATAATTTCCATTTGACTTAGATATATGGATGATATCCTTGTTATATGGTCATTAAATTCTTTTCATATTTTTTTTTAATGAATAGCATCCTAATATTAAGTTTACCATGGAAATTGAAAATGATAAAACACTTTCTTTTCTACATGTTTTAATTTCTAAAAAAAAAAAAAAAAAAAGAACAGATGGTTTTTGATAATATGTTTATAGATAGCTTACCTTTTAAAATTTCCTTCCACTTCTCCTTCTTATTTGCATTGCTGAATTATATATAATATAATACACCACATACACCTTAATTGACATTTTACAATGCAGTTTAAATCATATGTTAAACTGCATTGTAGAGTGTCAGTTAAGGTGCATATGGTGTATTATATTATAGCTTACCTATACAAACAGATATTTCAATTTTAACTCTCATTATCATCCTGCTCATATATTTTCTGTTACAAAAAGTATTTTGATGAGAGCATGTAGTTTGTCTCATAAAGATAATCTTGCCCAAGAAATAGCACTAACTAAAATTATTCTACTCTCTAATGGTTACAGTAAAAATGTTATATATAAAGCATTGATGCTAAGAAGTCAAAAATGGTGAAGTTGAGACTTCTTTAACTGGTTATAGAAATGTTTTATCTTTATTAAAGAAATCACTGATATTAATAGAAGACTATCTAATTTCAATATTAAGATTACTTTTACCTCTAGCAAAAAAAAAAACTAATTTTTTTCCATAAGAATAAAAACCTATGTGTCTATGAAATTCCATGTTTACAGTGCCCAAGAATCTATGTGTATCAATTGAATAGATGCATCGGTATTAGAGTTAAAGAGCACAAAATGCTTTTAATTAAAAGTTGATGACGTCAACTATTGCATCACTTTTTTAGAAAATGGCCACATCCCTGATTTTAGAAAAATATGATTTAAGAACTATGAGAGTCAAGTAAAATTTTAAAAAGATCAGTTTAAACAAATATAATGAAATACATAACCTTCCATCCTTATGGAAGCCCATTATTTTACATGTTTCTTCTTCTAAAATCATTTAAAATAAATCAGCTGACCGTAAGACAAAATGAAGTACAAATATTTTTGTTAATCCATCTATTCTTATTGTATAATCATTTAAATGAATGGTCTTAATTCACGTCCAATCTCATTATATTTGAGATACAACGGTTTTCTATTACACCCTTAGCCTTGACAAAGATGAATGTGATTTCAGCAAAATATTGGCTACCTAATTTAACAAAGCATATTTCTGTTTTGGTGGATGAAGATCTTGTTGAAGAATTTAAAAACTTTAAACATGATTTTTTGTATACTGGATGGAATAATTTACATTGAAATATAGTACAATCCAAATTTTTATATGTACATGTGTGTATATCATGATAATATATATTATAAATAATTATAGTAAACTGTAGAAGGTACTTACATGTTTTCTATCTGGCTGAGCTTCTCGGTCATTTTGTTTTAAGTTACACAGTTTCATTGGCCTACAAGTATTTGTTTAATTTATTAAAACAGGATTTTCTCCAAATTTTTGCTTATAGTCTTAATATATGTATATTCTCTTTTTTATTTTTTAAATACATATATATATATTGATAAAAAATCAAGTCAGATGACCTAATTTTAATAAAGCTCCTATTTACAAATGTTATATATAGAGTAAGTTAAAAACAAACTCTTATGAAGCTTCAAAAATACCCTCAACCTCAGACCGCAGTTTCTGCCTCTAGCGTCATCAGTGAGGTGCTAGGGAATAAAAATACTAGAACTAGTCCAGCATTTTATCAATGCCTAACTATTGAGAAGAAAATCTGAAACTTTCAGACATTTAAATGTCCAAAAATCCAGCTATCTAACTCAAATAGCAGTATGGGACTGAACTAAGTTCAGATACACCATATATTAATAGTTAGGCATTGATAAAATGCTGGACTAGTTCTAGTATTTTTATTCCCTAGCACCTCACTGATGACGCTAGAGGCAGAAACCGCGGTCTGAGGTTGAGGGTATTTTTGAAGCTTCATAAGAGTTTGTTTTTAACTTACTCTATATATAACATTTGTAAATAGGAGCTTTATTAAAATTAGGTCATCTGACTTGATTTTTTATCAATTTAATTTTAGTTTTTTGCTATTAATGCTTTGGCGATTTTATATTGCTAGACCTATTAATATATGGTGTATCTGAACTTAGTTCAGTCCCATACTGCTATTTGAGTTAGATAGCTGGATTTTTGAACATTTAAATGTCTGAAAGTTTCAGATTTTCTTCTCAATAGTTAGGCATTGATAAAATGCTGGACTAGTTCTAGTATTTTTATTCCCTAGCACCTCACTGATGACGCTAGAGGCAGAAACCACAGTCTGAGGTTGAGGGTATTTTTGAAGCTTCATAAGAGTTTGTTTTTAACTTACTCTATATATAACATTTGTAAATAGGAGCTTTATTAAAATTAGGTCATCTGACTTGATTTTTTATCAATTTAATTTTAGTTTTTTGCTATTAATGCTTTGGCGATTTTATATTGCTAGAGCTATTAATATATGGTGTATCTGAACTTAGTTCAGTCCCATACTGCTATTTGAGTTAGATAGCTGGATTTTTGGACATTTAAATGTCTGAAAGTTTCAGATTTTCTTCTCAATAGTTAGGCATTGATAAAATGCTGGACTAGTTCTAGTATTTTTATTCCCTAGCACCTCAATGATGACGCTAGAGGCAGAAACCGCGGTCTGAGGTTGAGAGTATTTTTGAAGCTTCATAAGAGTTTGTTTTTAACTTACTCTATATATATATATATTAATATGATTTCATTTATTTATAACTGTATAAAAAAAAATTCCAATTTTATTTTATCAAACATTTGTTTGTTTTTAAGTTTAAAAAATTAATAAATTGATTATAAAATCCATTCAGAAGATTTATTCCATTATGGAGAATAATCACCTTTTTATCTTTCACCTTTTTTTTTTACATATAATATATAGACCATTAGGGATTTCAGGCCACTGACATAAATAATCCTCAATTACCCTTTTTTAAAAACAATACATATGAAACCATCTCTTATATTTTTATATTAATTAATAAGATAGATTGTGATAGTTTGTGTAATTTCTTATATTTTTATACTAAATAAGTTGATTTAATAACAGTAATAAATAAAGTGGAAATATTATAATTAATTTTTACATAATTTTTTTTGTAAAATAACAACAATAAAAAGAACTGTAAATATTAAATCCCACGAATTCTTGTCAACCATTTTGTTTTAAATATTTATTGCCACTTGTAGACCTGTGAATCTGTATAACAAAATAAAATGACTGACAAGCTTGGTCAGATGGAAAATACATAATTACTTTGTATAAATACTTTCATTTAATTACTTAAACTTCTTCAATTGAAAATCATTAATTTTAAGTTTAGCAGAAATAAACATTCCAAGATTCATGAATTTTAACTGTGTGGCAAACTCATCTCTGTATGATTAAATTTAATTGATTTTCAATTGAAGAAAGTTAAGTAATTAATTGAAAGTGTGGTTAATTATATTTATTTATAAAATATATTATCATTGTTAGACTTTATTTTTATTATTATTATTATTATTATTATTCTATAGCACACACTTTATTTTATATATATATTATATAGAGTTTAAATTTATTACTAACAGTATTAAATTTCAGTTTCGGACTCAAAATCATTAATAGTGAAGAGAAAATTTTTTTACCTTCTGCTATTTATTATTTGCTACAATTTACTACAGAACATATTTATTTATCTTTCATCAGTTTTGTAATTAGTGCATATATTTATATAACTGGACATTGATTAAAGAATTGCATTTAATATATTCATTAGTGATCTTCCCAAAACAAAATATAGAAAATTTATTTATGCTGATGACACTACTTTGTCTTCTCAATTAGAAGTTCTTTCTTGAAATAAAAAAAATATTTTAATCTGTTCAGAATCCAACTCCACTCTTCTTATTTGAACAGTTCTAAAGAAAACTTATTTCAGATTTGAATTTTTACAATTAAACCTTTTTTAGAGCATATATTGATAATCTTTACATTATTTATTACAAATGTAAGCTTTCAAACAATAGACATTCTAAAAGTTAAATTTTGAACTTTGTAAAATATGAAATGCTTGGCATTATTGGATGTAATTTTATCTATTTAAAACATTAGTAAATCAAAATATTTGACATGTGAATTTCATTCTTTAAATTCAAAAGGAAATTTATTGTTAGATATCATTAAAGAAAGAACATATATATTAAAATTAAATTAAAATTATTTTAATTTTAAAGCAAAAATTCTTTACTGGTATTTACAAAAACCATTCTTGTAAGAGACTGCTTCTGCTTCATAATGAACATTTTCTGACTTGTCTTTACAAAAATATTTTCAAATAAAATCTACTTGTAATCATGTCAGTTTTTGATTTAAAATAATTATTTTACAAAAACCTTGCATAAATAACCTTTAATATGTAAGCTAATTATGGAAAATTACAATTTTTTTTCCAAAGATGAAAAATTGAAAAATTTTCCCTAGGCAAAATATTTGAGAAAATTAAATAATTTCAAATAAAGTTTCCAAAAATCAGAGAGGAATTTTGTACTTAAATTAAAATATGTTGTGTAAATTCATTCAATAATTTAATTAAAGTTAAATTTAATCAAATAACAAGTAATTAAGATAATTATATGAGTTTATAATTACTGAAAAGGAAATTAATAAAAAGAAGAAAAAACACTGCTTACTGGATAAAGAAAAACAAGAGTAAAGACAAGAAACAAAATAGGTGAGGGCTTATGGTGAGGATTATTCTTCAGGCAAAGCCTGTACTATATAAGGATAAATAAGAAGAGTAAATAATGTCTGTGAGGAGATTCAAAGTGCATATCACCAGCATCTTATAGCTTATAAAATTAAGCAGTCCATCAAAACATGGCAAGATTCTAATTCCAGCTTCATAAGCATTATTTATCATCTAAGAATATTGCTGTTAAAATATTTTTAGAGCTAATTCAAACTCAGTTAAAAGGACTAAGTTTTGCTTGGAGGAAATAATAGAAATTATGTGTTAAACTAACTGACATGTGGCAGCTGAAAGTTGAATAATTTAACTTTATCAATTTTGAAAAAACATCTATAAGTGATTTGGAGATGGTAAAGAAATGAACTAGACTATTTGACCACAGGAGAACAGTTTCTTATCATCTGCAATTGTATGACTTACATGACACTGAGAACAAGAACTGAACAATCTGGCTAGTAAACTTACTAAATTATTTTTTTTAAATAATAGCCATAATAAGATTTTTTTACATTTTCATACATAGAAATAAGAGGGTTTTCATCTATCTACAAAATTTTTACAGATATGTTTTCATCTATAATTTTGATCTATAAGGAGTGTCATGATTTTCTTTATTTGTTTACAAATGCAAGTAGAGTAACTCGGTATATATTTTTTGTTATTGTAAACATTGATTTATATTTAATCCTTAGCAGTATATAATTTAATGCAATATTTTATGTATTTATATTTAATTTTTGTAATATTATTTCTTTCCTATGTTTATTAGTTATTGTATTATTTATAAAGTAATAATGTTCATTGATAATTTCATTACATGAATGTAGATTATCCAAAATAAAAATATTTATGTTGTTTAAATTATTTAGTTGTCTGTGCTTTATTTCTCTCATCAGTCTCATCTCAAAGGTAGACTTAAGTCTTTCATAGATCCTGAGAAGTCACATTCTGAATTGAGGGAAAGATTATTTCATTATTGAACATAATAATAGTGCTGCCAGAGGGTATTTTATCCATATGTATTCTTTCTCAGAAGAATGTGGTGTTTCAAACTATGATTGGCAGTTCAACCCCATCTGTAAAAAATAACTAAATACTTATGGATGATTATATTAAGTGTGATCCTGTGATGATTTGATAGTTGGTCAGGAAATGTAACCATGGTACTTTATATATATATATATATATATATATATATATATATATATTGTACCACTTATGAAAAAGTGCTCCACATGAAATTTTTGTCTAAAAAATTATTAAAATAAAGTTCTCATAAATAACACGGAAACTTAAAATTGATAATGAATAATAAAATCAATAAGTTGTCCAAAAATAATTGAATTATAAACAAAGAAAAACATTTCATTTGAAATAAATAGATTTATAAAAATCTAAAGAGTTATTATCAGTAAAAATACAATTACTTACATAAAAGGGGGTAGAGGGTTTGCTTTAGAAACATTAAAACTAAAAGTTTAAAGATTGATTGAAAGGGGGAAGGAATTAACTTAAAAAATTTTAAAAAGTAAATAAAAGTTAAAGTATGACAGTTCAATATTTATTTTTTTTCAAGTAATTAAAAGTACTTTCTCTCTTCATTTAAAATATTAAAGAAAGAAAAAAGATAAGTTGAAACTAAAAGTTTAAAATATAAATCTTTTATATAAATTAAAAATATCTCTTGTCATTTAATTTAAAGAAAAAAGTATTTTCCCGTAATTCAAAGAAATGTAAATATATGTATTAATAGTAATTGTAAACATAAGGAATAATAAAATAAATGTGCATGTTGATAAAATAAATGTGTGTGGATTAAAAATTAAAAAACAAACTCAGCAATGGCTACTAGTAAAAAAATTCACAAACAATGGAATTTGGCAATGGCTACCAACTGACAACAGGATTAAAATCTTATCAAAGGAATGTAATCAAAAACAGTGGACAAATTCTAACAAGAGATACTACTGGCAGATATAAAAAACTAATTAACAAAGTGACAACAGGTCATCACATAAATAGTCCGGTTTTTCATTGGTCAGTCAGTTGAGATCACAATCAGACTAAATCAGTTCTTCAATTGGTTCAGTCAATCAATCAGTGTTTATCTGGACAATGCAGTGTTAACAACCATTGAAATCATATGGCCCTGCTCCAGCCTGAGTCCAATTGAAACAGTCAACCTGCCCAGATAAAGTGATGCCTGCCCAACAACTTTAAAAACCTTCAGGGATATCTAACTATCTTAAAGAATAGTGCCATGAAATAGTAAGCAAAGGAACCTCCACAAAACCTCGAGTCCAACCAGTTGGAAAATTCTCATGTGAAGCAGCAGTCAGCAAAAGTCAACATCCAAATCCTATAGGTAATAAATAACATTTCTTATTTCCATTTCTGATATTAAAATAGTCATTGCAATAATTTGGAGCCTCCCAGAGTCGATTAATAAATGAAGTGTATAACTGTGTAAAACAAACTATTGATGTGCATATTTTGAAATGTATATATTAATGCTTTATGTCATCTTATATCAATTTCATGTATTTATTTAATGCTTTATTGTATGAATTAAGAATGTGTGTGGTCAGTATATAGATTATCATTGTCTAATTTAATTAAGATCTTATAAAAGTAGTGTAAACTTTACAATAATAAATATTTAGTTAAATAAATTATCTTAAGCTTAATATTTGTCGATCAATTCTTTTATTACAAAATAAAGTAACAGTATATTATAGAATCCTTTTGATTGAGCTAGTTGGGATATCTTAGGTATTGAATTAGGTGTGTCATTTATCTATGGGTAACTGACTGGCACCCAGGGTTTACTTTGAAACAAAAAAGTGCTTTGAATGATAGGTGTTCAATTCTGCAGCCGAGAAGACATGTGTCCTGGAAATGTAGCCATATTTATATATCTGGTATATATAGCTTGGCTTGGATACAGGTAATCTTTGGGTACTCTCTTCTCTTCCTAAGAGGCCGGTATGGAGCAATAATTAAATTGCATTGGTGTAGATCAAAGGTTAAGTTATAATTCTATCATATTTTTGTATAAAAGTTTACAATATTTTTTCACAAGTTATTTTATTTAAAGAGTCAAAGAGAAGATAGTTTGTTTCATCCCATACCCTACCCGGTTCAATATATATATTTAGTTACATAAGGGACATAAGGCTTCACCATCATCAATGCCATTTCTAATTAAATTTAATTAATCAAATTCAAATTTCAATTAGACTTTGTTAAAATGGTGATTTATATATTGATTTTAAAATAACTTGGTTATATGCCAGAAGTGTTTATCTGCATATTAAGGTGCATACATATGTGAATTATCAGTCAGGGATCATCAATATAGGTTAAACTTCTCATTATATAAAATAGCACAACCAATGTGTGGCCTTAATTAATAGGATGTGAGATCTTCATTCTAAAGCATGCAAATTAAATAGGTAAGTTTGGAATGAGATTTGAGAGCAGCACTATACATATATAAATGAATAAAAATTAACAAGACAATAAATAAGGATAGTTAGTGGACAAGCAGAAAAAAACATGATAAACAAGATGTTAAGTAAAGGTAGTAAGGAAGAAATTAAAATAGGCATAGTTTTGGTCTTGGGGAAATGGATTGTGAGGTGAGACTGGTGAACTATTCAATGAAAATACAGTGAAGCCATGAATTTCATTGTGTCAAAGTATGCAACTTCGATTATATAGTATTCAGTAAAAAATGCCAACAAACAAAAATGTAAATCAACAAACAAAATAACCTGTTTTCCTGAAGGTTTGTGATGATGGTGTTCTAGTTGTATTTTTATATTGGACTATTTCCATCATTTAATATATGTATTGAAAAAATTTTTATTTAAATATTCCAAATACATTCAACTGTTAGTAATAGCACATCAAACAGTTTAATATATGCACAATGTTTCTAGAGTTATTGTCTCTGCTCTTCTTCAGGTGTTGCTGGCCTGACCAGAGATAGTACTAGCATGAGATTTGAACCTGGGTCCTTAGATTCTTGAATTTTGAATTTTAAGGTAACATTCTGACCAACTGAGCCATCCTGCCAAAGGCAAGAGTCTGTAGTAATTTCATATACTTATCTATGAGGTTCCTCCTGAGTTCTCCACTTTTTTCCTAAGAGAAAAGTTGGTTAGTAGTTTCCATACATTATGTATATTCACACTGGGTTGGCTTATGGGATTTTTTGCCATTGTCATGTGAGCAGCTTCTTTAAATTTTCTTCTTTGCACCTGTTCTTCTCTATCCAATGTTTTTGTATTTTCTCAAATGAACATATGTTCATTGACACATACATGTTCTGTACCTTAGACACATCTGTTTTCTCTCTTCTAATCATCAGTTTGTGTTCTTGCAAGTGCTTTTCAATGATACAACTGGTCTCACCAATATATGTGCTTCCACATTCACATGATATTTCATAGAAAAAGTTTTTCCTTTTCATCATTTCAAGTTTAGGCTTTGTAGATGTTAGAATCCTTCATAGGGTGGTATGGCTCTTGAAAGCTATTCTGATGCATACTGATTGCAGGATTTTCCTTAATTTGTCTGCTATTTTTGGAAAATATGGGTACACTACAGTACCAATAATTGTCTTTTCTCTTGATGGTTCTTTTTGTCTATTTAAAGTATTCTTAATAACAGCTGATGGATAACCATTTTTCATAAGAGTTTGTTCTATGTAGATCTTTTCTCTTTCTAGATCCCTGGTTTCTAAACAAACTTCTTTTGCTCTGTTCCATAGTGATTGCATAACTCCATGTTTTGTGTTGCTGGTGTTATTTGATGTATATGCTAGGTATTTTTCTGTATGTGTATGTTTTTGGTAAACTGTAGTTTTGATTTTGACATGAGGAAGTCTTGGAACTGAGCAAAAGAAGTTTGTTCAGAAAGCAGTGATTTGAAAAGAGAAAAGATCTATGTAGAACAAACTCTTATGAAAAATGATTATCTATCAGCTGTTATTAAGAAAACTTTAAATAGACAAAAAGAACCATCAAGAGAAAAGACAATTATTGGTACCATAGTGTACCCATACACTCCAAAAATAGCAGAAAAATTAAGGAAAATCTACAATCAGTGTAACATCAGAACAGCTTTCCAGAGCCATACCACTCTAAGAGGAATTCTAACATCTACAAAGCCTAAACTTGAAATGATGAAATTGAAAAACTGCATCTATGAAATACCATGTGAATGTGGAATAACATATATTGGTGAGACCAGTCATACCATTGAAAAGTGCTTGCAAGAACAAACTCATGATTAGAAGAGAGAAAACAGATGTATCTAAGGTAGCAGAACATGTATCTGCCAATGAACATATGTTCAATTGGGAAAATACAAAAATATTGGATAGAGAAGAAAAGATACAAAGAAGAAAATTTAACAAAGCTGCTCACATGACAATGACAAAAAATCCCATAAGCCAACTCAGTGTGACTATACATAATGTATGGAAACCACTAATCAACATGTGCTCTTAGGAAAAAGTAGAGACATCAGGAGGAATCTCATAGATAAGTATATGAAATTACTACAGACTGTTGCCTTTGGCAGGATGGCTCAGTTGGTTAGAGCATTACCTTAAAATTCAAATTCAAGAATCTAAGGACCCAGGTTTGAATCCCATGCTAGTACTGTTACTGGTCAGGTCAGAAACATTTGAAGAAAAGAGAAGACTAATACCTCTCAAAACAAGAAACATTTGAAGAAAAGAGAAGACTAATACCTCTCGAAACAAAAATAATCCTCTACTTTACAATTCCTGAATGATAATTTTTTTGTCTCTAAGCACCGTACACAATCACATTAAAATAAAATAAAATTAAATTTGTAAATATATTTTACAATATATTTTGAAGCACTATATATAATCATATTTATTAATAATAATATTTCATCAGTTTACATTGAAAAACATATTTGATTGTTCATTTATTATGCTTTATGAATTTGATGTACAGTATATTGTATAATAAAATATTTCCTAAGCTTAATCCTATAAGTTTTACAAAAGTTTAGAAAATACTAAAAATTGATACTGACTTAAAAACATTAAAACTATTAGAGAGATGTTAATTTTTTGATAGCAAGACCATTATCATATTTACACCAAAGAAAAAAGCTATTAAAATAAAATAATATCACCCAGAGCTTATTTATTAGTGATTATAGTTGAGACATTTCTCTACTTTCTCCATTTACAAAGTTGTTAATTTTATTCTTATTCTTAATGTTACAGTTAATGAATTAGTAAACACATACTCATTAAAATACATCTTTACCCTGCTTAGCCAGAACAATTGGTTTCCCAAAATTCATTGTAAAGCAGGAAGACCATATAAAAAGCAAGCGGTCATAATGGTTTCTAATGTAACTCATCCTTGCAGATAAAAATGATGCCATAAATTGTGAATATTAATTTAACATACAATCTAGTAATTGTAAAAAAATGCTAATATACAATATATGTATGTATAAAGTGTGTTATGTGTGTATTATGAAAGTATGAAAATATGTATAATAAATGTCATTTGCTATAATTTTATATTGCTATGAATATGACTATAATAGTTAAAAGCATGCTAAGCATATTATTTACGGATAAAATATTTTTTCTTAATAGACATGGTGGGCATGTTTATGTTGAGCTACAATTGCAGAAAGAAAAGGAATTAAATAAGCATTGAATTAAAAAGAATGAGCAGCATTGATTTTTATAATGAATAATTAAGAAGGATTATAAATAAAGAAGCAATACTATGAAATGAGAGCTATGGTTATTCTGCTCATCACTGAAAGTGTGCTCGGCTAAATAAAATAAAGAAATAGAACCTTCTTCTTAAAATATATATACACACATAAGTATGCAAGAAATTATATACATATAAAGAAATATTTCCTTTTAAAAATAAGAGTAAGCTTAAAAAATATACTCTAGAGTCTAGCCTATTTAAATCTGATTTATTTTGTTAATTTAATTTCTCTTATCTGATAAATAAATTTAACCAAACATGATTATCCATTTGATAATATATTGGACTATTTCCATCATCTATCCATAACTGTTGAATATATAGAAAATTTTAAACTTTTTAAATACAAACAACTTGTTATATAGAAAATAACTATATGCAAAAATATATACGAGATACGCTTAAAATCTGAATAAAGTTTGCAATTTTGCCTAGTGTATTTTTGACTAAGTTATATTAGTCATAGTCATACTAACTGACAAAGGGAAGAAGATTGCTGGCTTAGTAAACAAATAGACAAATATAGGTTATTAATGATGCAATGTTTTGAATATGATTATTCTCCACTCTGCTTCAGATATTGCTGTTCTAACCAGTGACAGTATTAGAATAGGAATCAAACTTGTTCCTTTACATTCTTGAACATCAAATTTAAAGCAAACACTCTAACCAACTAGGCTATTCTGTCAAAAACAACATATAATAGAAATTTCATATATTTATATATGAAGATTGGTTCAAATCCTCTTGAGTCCTTCAATTGTTTTAAAAAAAATTTTCTAAGAGCAAGGTTAATTAGAGGCTTCCATACTTTGTGTATTGCCAAAATGGGTTGAAATTATAGGATTATTTATGATTGTCATATGAGCAAACTTCCTTGAATTTTCTTCTTTGCACCTTTTCCTCTTTATCCAATAGATTTGTATTTTCCCAATTAAACATATGGTCATTAGTACATACATGGTCTGCTCCTGTAGGCATTAAACCACTAAACATCATATGATCACTATCTCATACTAGCACAGTAATTGTTATTAAACAATCCAAAACAAAGCAAAACTCTCCATATAGTAGTGCCATCTTGTGCTAACAAGAGCAATCAATGGATGCCAGAAGGCTTGTGCATAAAATCCCTATCTAGTGCCTACTCATCCACAAGCCAGAAACTAGTCTGAGGATATTGGATGAGTAGGAACTAGATAGGGATTTTATGCACAAGCCTTCTGGCATCCATTGATTGCTCTTGTTAGCACAAGATGGCACTACTATATGGAGAGTTTTGCTTTGTTTTGGATTGTTTAATAACAATTATTGTGCTAGTATGAGATAGTGATCATGTGATGTTTAGTGGTTTAACACCAATCCTGCCTAATAGGATAGTAGTGGCTATGGTTGTTAAAGAGCCAAAGACACCAAAATGTATGGGTACTGAATTGAGTTCAGACCCATATGACTATATAAGCTATTGAGCTTGGATTGAAAATATTAATAGTGTTTTCAATTTCATTCTCATAGTTTTGTAGTTAAATAGAGTTAAAAGGTGGGTGCTGGAGGGTTGCATTAGATCCTAAGATCTAGGTGCAGTGCTCTCAGATCCAAGGCTCCTCACTGATGAATGCCACAAGCCAGAAACTAGTCTGGGGATATTGGATGAGTAGGCACTAGATAGGGATTTTATGCACAAGCCTTCTGGCATCCATTGATTGCTCTTGTTAGCACAAGATGGCACTACTATATGGAGAGTTTTGCTCCTGTAGGCATATCAGTTTTTCTCTTTTAACCATTAGTTTGTGTTCTGGTCTTACCAATATACTTCCTTTCACATTTACATGGTAATCCATAGATCCAGTTTTTGTTTGTGTTTGATTGAAAGAACACAAACTAATGGTTAAAAGAGAAAAAACAGATGCATCTACAGTAGCAGCCATGTGTGTACTAAAGACCATATGTTTAATTGGGAAAATACAAAAATATTGGATAAAGAGGAAAAGATGCAAAGAAGAAAATGCAAAAAAGCTGCCCATATGGCATTGGCAAAAAATCTTATGTCAACCTAGTGTGACAAGCCTCTAATTAACCTTGTTTGAAGGACTCGGGTGGATTTAAGCCAACCCTCATCTATATAAAATTCCTGCTATCTGTTGCCTTTGACAGAATAGCTCTGTTGGTAAGAGTATTTGCTTTAAATTTGATATTTGATCATCTAAAGGTGTGAGTTTGACTCCTATGCTAATACTGTCACCGGTCAGGCCAGAAACACCTGAAAATGGAGAATAATATTATTTGAACAGTTGTGTCATTACTAACCCATGTTGTCTATTTGTGTGTTATTACTAATAAGGTGTTTGTACTTGAAAATTTTAAAATTTTCTATACATTCAATATTTACTGCTAGATTATGGAACTAGTGCAACATATTATCATATCTAATATACCATCATCACAAATCTTCAGGCAAATAATTATCCATTTCTTCAATTTTTTTCGTATTACAATAGAAATTTGAAACAGAAACTTATTACCTATTACTTTAATCTTACTAAATTTCTTTTCCAGTCTTTCTTTAAAATATAAATTGTAGCTTAACAGTGCTTGATATTAAGTCCTCAATTATTGATTTAAAACATAACAGCATTTATTAATCCAAGATAACTTAGATAGCCACCATGTCATGTAGTAATAGAAATGACAGATTCTGAAACTTAAGATCTATGTATAGTGGCGTTCCAACTCAAACTACCAAAATAATAAACTATTTAATTGTTTTTGCTTAGATAATCATTATTTATCTTGGCATCAATTATATTTTTTGCAATATCTAAAATCATTTAAAATGGCTTTGGTGAAATTAAGTTACTTTAGCAAAACATGTTTTTTGATGGATATTACAATACAATGGTCAGCATGTACACTTATCATGACATGAATTGGAGATAAGCATACAATTATTGGTCCACACATTGATATTTTTGTATTCATAGCAATAGAATAAAACATTAATTAAATTTTCATTATCAAACTTGACTAGTTTAATAAAAAAAAATACCATCTTTCACTATTTTTGGAAGCAGGTTGTAAAGGCCTTGCCATTTAGAAGGCTATTTAAAGGCTGTTTATCTTTTTACAACTCTTTGCACATTAAAGCAATTATACAAATTAAGTGGAATAATTCTACTTTTTCTAAAAAAAAATAGTAAATTTTTTCAAACCTTGATTTTTAAAAAAATAATTAATCATAACTAATCGCTGTATAAAACATAAGGTTTTTTATAATCTTTAAATTTAAACCCAGTGAAATTTAAATTCATCTTTGAATTTTTTTTTTGTCACTTTTAAATTTTATCTTCTGTCATGATTGAGTGGAATCCAGATTTTTTTTTTGTAATCTATATAAAGTTTTAATGAAAAAGTTGATACAGTATGGTCAATAGGCTAAAAATAATATAACATTAATATAGCAGCTGAACATATTCTTTAATACCTCAATCTTGAAGCAAAAGAGATTATATCAGTCAAGCGTTGGTGGCCTAGCGGTTAGCATAGCTGCCTTCCAAGCAGCTGGTCCGAGTTCACTTCCCAGTCAACGCTTTGACATATGAAAAAAAAAGAGATTATATCAGAATGAATGGAAAAATAATTTGCAATATGCAGATCACCCTATTCTAGTAGATGAGAGGTTAAAAAGAAAATGAATGAGAAATAGTTATCCTATTTCTAAACATAATGAAAACAAACATATCATGTCCACTTTAAAGATAAAAGAACTTGAAATATTTGATGAAGAAATAAAATCAAGAGCAACTATTTATTATAGAGCCATCTATAGTGAGCTTGAGTAATAAATAATTACTAAATGGTAGTACCTTAAATTTTTTTATCTCCACATTAGTTAGTAGGTTCTGACTTTGTCATTGAGGACTTCTAATTTGAAACTGGAAGTAATGATATGCATCTAGCAGCCATTTTTAACTCTTCCATTTTATATTCAAGCTAAAATGCTGAAATTACAAAAAAAAACCTTAAATAAGTAACCTTCATGAAGAGTTACATAGATCTGATCCTGACTCACTAATTATATTTTAATAATCTTAGTTCTTTTAACTTTTTTTGTGGCTAGGAATATTAATAATAACATATCACTTAATTTTGTAGTTTATGCTATATGTGTTAAAATAACACCCTTTATAGTATGTTTGAGTAATCAGTAATTACCAGATGGTAATGTGAAAAGGAAAATTAGAAGCTGGTCTGGAAGTGGAGAATTGAATGTATTACCATGCAGTAATTAAACTGATTATTCCAGTATTATTATTTACTACAGCAAACATACTTTCAAGCATTTTGTTGAATAGAGTGTTTCAAATCATAAGAGAATGGTTACTAGAAACTCTGTAGTTTTAGAGAATCAAGAAGCACTGGACCCATAGTTTTTATTGTCAGGCAAATGCATTAAAAGTGTTGGAAACAGATTGATTTTATTGATTTGGTCAAGGTATTTGATTCAGTTAACCAAACAAATCTATGGAAATGTTTGTAGGTAGTTGGTTGTCCACCAAAGTTTATTCATTTTATACAGCTTCTACATAATGGAACTAAAGGAAGTGTTATTATTACAGGTGGAAATTTTAAGGCATTTGAAATAAAACACTGATATTAAACAAGGATGTGTACTTGCGCTAACATTATTTTCAATTTTTATTAATTTAATATTTGGAACTATTAATAGACATCTTAATGAAGCAAGAAATGTGATGCAATATAGATTCAGTGGTGGGATTTTTAATTTGAATTGATTAAAAGTGAAAACAAGAACTTTCTCTTTTTGCACTCTGAATTTATAGGATGCTGATGATTCTGTTATTTTAGCCAGAATAATGCTTTGAATGCTATATATAAAAACTTTGGTTTGATAACACTATTCTATAAAATTTGGGAAGTTTTTTTCTAACATAGACATGAGTAAATAATTTTTACATAATTTTATGGTGCTAAGCATGAAAATAACATTGAAAGTGAGATTGGTTATTGTTTGTCAGTTACAGAAGAAAAAAATAAAAAGACATAGAAAAATCAGAAAATTGCAGTTGGAGTTAAAGTACTATTCTTCTTTTGTTACAATTTTTTATTTCATATCTGCTATACTATTCATCTTTATCATTTTCAACCATTATCAATCCACTGCTGGATGTAGGTCTCTCAATGTTTAATTCAGTATCTCTACTGTATAACCTTTCTTCCATTTCATATGTGATCTTTGTTTTTTTAGATCTTTTACAATCTCTTTGGATCCAGTTTATGACTTCAACTGACCATCTGCTATCATCTCTTCTAGCAGTATGTTCATTTCAGTCTTAAATCTTTCTCTGATATCAGTTGTTTCTTTGTTTTCTCACCTGTGTGTTTCAATTCCTTTTTGTTACTCCTACTGCACATGTTTCCATACTTTGATGAGTGATCAAAGTGTCTGTATTGCTCTTTTGTTAAGTGTCCAAGAATAAAACACATTTATTAAAAATCTTTCTTTTAGGAATATGTCTTTTTCATATATTTTATTTCTAACAAAAGCATTTCCTCCATGTTTAATTCTATGATTAATTTCATGCCTTATGTTTCTATCTGTATTAATAATCTGACAAAGATATTTGTAGTTGGTAACTTCTTCTAATTCATGATTACCAATTTTTTACATTCTTCATCTGATTGGTATTTGTTTACAGATTTTGTAGTGCTTTTGCACAATGCCAATGTGCTTTTTTTTCCATTGACATACACAACTCATACTAAAGAAACCTATATAATCTTGGAAAACTTTTCTTGACTTACACAGAACAAAAATCATGAGTAGTATGTTTGTTATGATTTTAAAATCTTTGCTGTTTTAATAGGATTGCAGCTGTTACGTTTATGAATGGGTTAGTTTTGATAGATTAAATCATTACAAAGAAAATGAATAGCCTCATAAATCATCACTTTCACAGATCATAAGAATGTAGTATGTCATCTACTAGTCATTATGGATAAAGTCATCCTTTCACCCCTACATATTAATCTCAAACCTATGGAACAGTTTGTAAAAGCTTTCTATAGGATTGTGATGCATTTATTTATTTGTGTCAGCTATTTCCAATAATAATTTCACAGAAAATCAAGAAGGAATATCTGTGGATTACTAGATCAGAAGGAGGTCATTGAAAGAGGCAAGTGGGAGATTTTCAAAATTGTGTCATATTGTTTGTTAGGAAATGTCAGAACTGAAAATTTTAATCAGCTTGTGGATTAAATTCTAAGGGCGTATGAGGAAATGAATTATATAATGTTCCATAGCCTGTATTTCCTTTTAGAAGTCTTCCACATTAATTGCAATGCACTCAGTGACAAATATGGGGAGCATTTTTGTCAGGATATTGCAGGCATTGAGAAGCATTATAAAGGTAAGTTGTGCCCTGAAATGTTGGAAGATTACTGCTTGATGATCAGAAGAAATTTTGTGGAAATGGAATATAAGAGAGAAACAAGAAAATGTATTGAGGCATGTACATTCTCTTTCTAATAAAAGAACATCTCATTAAACTCAGTGTTCTTTTCTTTTCTTTTTTCTAATAATTTTCAAACAAGAACCAATCCCACATTTTCAGTGTTATTTTTATGGTTAGCATTTGAAAATTATATAAGATTACTTAATCATGTTGCTGTCACCAAGCATGTGTAGAAAGGGTGATTAATGTTCAGAGAGTTCAAGTTTGTTATCAGCCAGGGGTCAGAAAAAATTATCAGCATCTTATAACCTGAATGGCTATCAATGTGAAAATATAAACTATTTTGGCAGGTGAAGAAATAAAGAAATTGGTATTAAAGCTATGAACCAAGTGTGCAAATAATAAAGATTTAATGAAATATTGGAAGAAATATTGGATTTAATGAAATATTGGATTTAAGAAAGTGAAAAAGGAGATATTAGAAATTACAGATCTTCTATCAGTTCTATATAAGATCCTTATTAAGATCATTAAAGGATTTTGCACTTAAACTCACAAGTTGGATTTCAAAATTGTTATAAGATACCAGATCACATTTAAATATTAAGAGAAGTTTTTAAAATGGCCACTAAATACATATGTTATTTTTGTATTGGATTTGTAGATTTTGAAAAGGCATTGAAATTATAAGCATTTCCACAGCGATTAAGGCTTTGAATCATCAAGATATATAGACTCAACATATATTTCTGAAAAATATTTGTCAAAATGCAACAGCAGTGAGTTGATAGCCTGGTGATACTAGAAGATTAACATTGATAAGATAATATAATGAAATAATTTCATCTCAAAACTTTTTTTAGCAATTTTACTGAAAACATTTTGTTGATTTAAAAGGGGAAGATAAAAGTAAATTGAATGGAGATTACTTAAGACATCTAGACTATGTAGATGAAGTTTTTTTTTTTTTAAATAATGTCCAGAACTGAAGATAATATTACAGTATGATAAAAGCAAAGGTAAAACTAAAGATCAGTGTTTAAAAGACTAAAGTAATAATGTCTATTCACATGAGGAAGATATAAAGAATAATAACTGAATTTAAAAAAGAGGTAATCAATACAGATGGAAACCTAATAGATGAAATTTTATCATAGAATTAAACTTGTGTGGAGTACTTTTGGTAGGATCAAACAATTTTAAAATAGAGATGTGCCATGTGTTTGCAAAGTAAGGTTTCTAATAATAATGTTTGCATTGCTGTTATATGGATTCAACAACTTGGATTTAACAGAAGTGCAATACAGACTTCAGATCACTCAACCAAGTATGGAGAGATGTATTTTGGGAATAGTAAAAAGGAATCAAAAATGAAATTCATGAAAGAATTAAGAGGCCGAAATAAAGATGGAATGGATATTTTGCTAATATGGATACCAATAAAAAAAAAGTTGTATTCCAAGAGATTGTAAAAAACTGAGAGAATATATGTGAGGTGGCAGAGAAAAGAAGCTATTGATCAAAAGAAAACAATTAAAATTTTGAGAGGTCTTCAGGAAATTGATAATGGTTGATAGTGAAAACAATGCTGATATAAACTTAGGTAAATTCAGTCTGTATGCTGATGTTATCATTACACTTGTGATATAGCTATATTTGTTACTATTATAGTAATTTTTATGTATGATAATATTAATCATTTCAAATTTAATAGTGCTAGAGAAAATCTCTAGTTTAATAAATGATTATTAATAATCATTATGCGTTTATCAAAGTTTATAACATAAAAGTTGGGAGTAGAGTAAATTGACACTTGAAAGTAAAAATGAGACAATTTGCTCTACATAAATAATACTCATGTAATAAAAATGTATACGAGAGATGATGACCTGGCCCAACTGATGAGTGCTGGTTAAGCATGAAATACATCTTGGGGATTATTTGTCTTTTATTGTATCTTTATTTATATGAAATTATTTATGAAATAAAAAAGAATGGAGAAATATGGAAGTTGTCTAATTCTAAAAAAAAAAAATAGTTCTAACTAAAAGATATCATAAAGATTGTTTATTATATATATTTATGTAGAAGTGTAATCTGAATGCTTAAAGTACTATCCATCAATGTTTTCCTGAAGGTTTGTGATGATGGTGTTTTAGTTGTATTTATATATTGAATTATTTTCATCATCTAAGACTAAATATTAAATGTCTTTAGAAAAAATTAACTTTATTTAAAATATTCCAAATACATAGTTAGTTATAGCACATCAAACAGATTAGTATATGCACAATGTTTTGAGAAGAATTATTCTCATCTCTCCAGGTATTGTTGGCCTGACCAGTGACAGTACTAACATGGGAATCAAACCTCGACCTTTAGATTCTTGAGTATTGAATTTTAAGGTAACACTATAACCAACTGAGTCATCCTGATAAAAGCAACAGTCAGTAGAATACTTATCTATAATGTTCCTCCTGATTTGCTCTTAAGAAGAAAAAGTGGAGAAATCAAGAGGAACCTCATAGATAAGTATATGATATTTCTACTGACTGTTGCCTTTTTCAGGATCACTCAATTGGTTAGAGCATTATCTTAAAATTCAATACTCAAGAATCTAAGAGTCAGGTTCAATTCCCATGCTAGTACTGTCACTGGTCAGGCCAGCAACACATGAAGAGAGGCGAATACTACCTCTCAAAATGTATATATAATAACCTGTTTGACATGCTATTACTAACAGTTAATTGTATTTGGAACATTTAAATAAAGTTATTTTTTTCTAAAGACATTCAATAATCATATTAGATGATGGAAAATAGTTCAATATATAAATATAAGTACTATCTATCAAGTTTTTATGCACTGATAACAATGTTGGATTGATGGCCAAATTAAGTGCAAGAGATTTCCTATCTGCCTATATAATTTTTATGCATGTGTCTATATAGTCCCTTTTTCCCTTTAAATCAAATAAAGATGATAATTACATGGTACATTATAATGCAATTGTAGAATTTTACAAGCCAAACTTTTCTGAATCCATTCTTAAAGGAATTAGAAAATTTATCTCAATATGGTTACTCAAATGGAACAAATGTGGTCAACTTTCCATTTAAATGCTCATTGTATGACCTCTTAGTAACTGACTTCATCTAAGGAGAAAGCATTTTATATTGCATCAACTTATTCATTTGTTTTAATTTACAAATGGTATAAGATTATCAGATTTAAATACAACCTTTTACCAGCTCAAATATAGATGAAATAATGCAGAAGTCTGAAAACCCCAGTGAACTATATGTAAACTAACTGTCAATAAAGGTAAAATGTAGAATTGACTCATTCTACATTTTACTATTATTGATAGTTAGTTTACATATAACTCGCTAGAGGTTTTCAGATTTTTCCTCTTTTGATTATCATGTTTATGATGCTGTTAAGCTTTTTAGAGAGATGAGTAATAACAATCTATGAACTGAAAACATATTGCTTGTATAAATGTTAGTTGTTACATATATACAATTCTAAAAATGATATTTCAATATACAACTAACTTTGAATTTTTTCCTATTGAATTAGAAAAGTCATATTTCAAAGCAACATTAAAAAAATAAAGGTTGTATAATTTAAAACTTAATTTACTTTGTAGATGCAAAGTTCAAATTTTATCACTCACCCTTGTAATTTAAATGAATTATCACTGATCAAATGTTGTTAGTAATTAAGCAAATTAAAATCTTTATTTACTATTGGTATTCAACTTGCAATGGTATTTGAGTTGCACTATAATATTTCTACCTTCTCCACTCCTGATTTCAGAAGTATTTTTAAATCAAGTTGATCATCATTAATCTAAACACCTTTAAATTTGAAATTAATGTAAATGACTGATTATATTTTCATCTAAAGGAGTCAAATTCTTGCACTCATAACTATGACCTTCTCTTCACCCCACAAATACTTAAATGATTATAATTATTATTTATTAGGCTAGTAATTATTACATTTAAGCTCAGATATACATTTTAAATGTTGATTGAAGATTACTATATTATTATTATTAAACATAATCACATAGAAAAATTAATCCAACTCCTTTTTTTCCCATGCATAATATCTTACACACAACTTTCCACTCATATTTTAATCACATAAATAAAGACATTTGAACATGGTATATAATTCCCAGGATATAGTTAATGCTGAATTACATGCAGGAAGTTATGATCTGAATGAATTGAAGAGTTCTGGTTTAGCAAGAAATATATATTGGGAATTATTACCTTTTTTCATATATTTTATATGTAGAAATTATACATTTATTTTAATTACTACTAAATAAAAATTTTGTGTAATGTAGGCATATTCGCATTTTGGAATGCTATATTGTTATTAAATAAAATTAATTTGTACACTATGCAATATTAATTTATACAGCATATATGCAAACACCTATACTGTATTTATATTTCATGTAAAGTTTGGCTTTATAATGTGGGGATAGGAAGTTTGTTGTTGATATCTGAAAATCAGAAATCAAAGACGTCGTACGATAGACAACGTTATACTTTCAACAGTAATAGTAAATCATTTTTTATTTCTAATATCCTTTCTCCATTTAAACTTTAATTGGCTAATCATATAAGAATTCTCTGCTTATTTATTGTGGAAATTTCACAATTAATTAAACCAATAAATGAACTCAGATTTAGTTAATTAACCTTTCAGTTACTGATTTGAATTTTTAAAAAGCTGTTAATTTTATATAATATATATACATTTTATTAATTTGGATATTTTAAGAATGCACATGTTCTAATCTTCAAAATAAATACCACAATTAGACTAATTATAGAATTAAGTTAATCTCACCTGGCAAAAGGATTAATAATTAAACAATTAGCTGAAGGTTATTTTTTAAAGAAAAAGCAAACTATAATAATTACTATTGCTAAAAGGTTTATTAGTTAATTATTTATTCCATACACATTGAAGAATATAAATAAATCCAAAAGTTACTCTAGGAGAAAGCTAGAGGACTTTAGAAATGAAGCTCATATCCCAAGGTATTTACCACATGTTGGTCTCCAAGTGGATGTAGGGAAACAATTTATAGGTTATACAGATCTTTTCATTTGCAAAAGCATTTAAATTTTTGTAAGTATTTATGCAAATTTATGTATTTTATTATTTATGTATTTATGAAAATAATAATTATATTAACGAACTGAAAGAAATATAAAATAAAAACAAACACAATTATTTCTCTAAACAGTCAGTTTAATATTACAATATATTAGAAATCATTTGTTATTCTTGCTAGTAAGAAAAATGTATGAACTTATTGAGTCATTTCCATCATTAAGTCCTTTCTGCATTCTCACATTCCTGTGTATGTTTGACTAACTACAGAATAAATCTCAGACATAATCTATGATTAGTCATTTATACCTAACTCTGGAGCAAGTTGGCATACTAGATCAAGCTACATAATGTCAGTGCAGTGATCAGACAACATAACATGTACAGTTGATGTACTGGATTAAGTGACATATATAGCATGAAGTAGTTCACTGGTCAACAAAACTTTTGTCCAACATATCAACCAAAAAACTATGGCATTAAGACTTGAATAAGACTATTAGATGGATAAATTTAGAGAATTTATTTCACATAAACCCATATACTTATATACAAGCTGAGAAAAAATATTAATGGTACAAATATTTTTCAACAATTTTGATATAAATAAATGCCTCTAGTTGACCTTTATATAAGGTGAGAATTAAACATTTTTTTACTAAATAAGACATGATAATAAATTATAGATAATTGCATTATTTTGGGATGAAGAGAGTGATCAAGGTTGCTAGTAGATTATATTAATCACAGTACTGCCAATTTCATTTATGAAGAACTAATCACAAAATAATTTCTCTAATCCAACACTACCTAAGCATATAGCTAGACTACATTTCAAAAATATAAAGCAACTCAGAGGTAAAGGCATAAGAGAATATGATTTAGCATTCAGAGATCTAGATAAGAAGTTGGTATATGGAAATTTTACAGCAGAAGCCCTTCTCAGATAATTTTCATGGGGAATGGCAGATAAGAAATTGAGACAAGAACTTCTAGCCAATGTTTATTTCACATATTCAGATCAGTAAGAAAAGGTTTATCACTTGAAAAACATTGTAATGAGTTCCAAAATTACCTAAATCAGAAATCAGCAAGCTTTCATTAAAAAAAAACTGAAAAAAAAACAAACAAACAAACACAAGAAGAACTGGAAAAAGAAGGACATTTAACTCACAGTTGCAAATGAGAAAATGTAAGATGTGAGATCAAAAGAAATGACACTTGGCAAAAGTTTGCAGGAAGGGCAGATCATAATGATAAGTGGTTGAAATAAACAGGCAGTAAAATTAATACAATACATATAAAAGGGTTTTACAGATATTACTTAAATCATATATAGTAACGGTGAATGCATGTACTACATTGCCATGGAAATAGACAATGGGTTAGATGTATTGTTATTATTGAAAAAAAATTGAGAGTGTGTTGTATAAATCCACTCCAGATTGAAAAAATGATCTTTGAGAAAATACTGCAAAAGGAAATTCAATTTATACAATCATAGTGGTAAAGTTAGATTATTCATTACTCAGAATTAAATTGATATATTGTAGAGGAGAAAATTCAACCAATACTAGGGTGAGAATGGTTCAGCCCTTTAGAAATAAAGCTAAACATGATTAAGCATATTTCTACAGAAAAAGAAATAAAAAGATCATTTCCTAATTTACTTAAATCCAAACAAAAAAAAGCTTAATATGCAACTTGGTAAAACATTGATTAGAGGAAATGCAAAACCTGTGTATTGTATATCTCAAAAAATTTCATAATCCAAAAAGCAAAGAGAGAATTCAACATTTAATTGCAAATCTAATATTAACACTTATGAAAAAAATTGTGTGATATACCTCAATTATTATTTTTACAACATCAGATGGTTTGATATGTATTTACAGTAATTAGCACATGGCCATGAATAAAAATCTATGTAAAAAGTATTTTCTGTACCAAATGTTAGGAAGTATTAGCATAATGAAAAAATGCTCATATTTTGTAAAACTGGAAATGAAAGCATCATTTCACCATATTCCAGAAGATGAGAAAGTTTTAATAATTACCATTCATGTGGAACTTTTTGAAAATAATCATCCACCTTTTGAAATTACTACTATTCCAAATATTTTCTGGGCTAAAATAGGTGTACTCATTCTACAGAAAGAGAGAGTTATTTCTTAACATGATGTTATTTTTATTGCTGCAAATTCTGACTTATTTTTCAAAATGAGATTAACATGTGTGTGTAATTGATTAAATAATTTTGGGATAATACTTAATCCTAAAAAATTGCATCTTGGAAGCTAAAGAAATAAAATTTTAGGTCATATTATATCAGGAAGAGGGATGCATACTATACCTGAAAAATTCAGATCAATTTAAACAGCACCTACACTTATGAACATTATGAAATTTCAAGAATTTTTAGAACTTTTAAGTATTTACAAGAATTTTTTTAAAAGAAAATGCTTACATAGTTAAAATAATCAGAGATAGCAGTAGCAAAAGGAGCAAGAGAATACCTTCAAACAGTCCAAAGACTACTAATGTGTGATAACTTCTTGAATGCACTATTATAGTGATTTAAAAGTATTCTTGACTGATGTCTCTGAATATGAATTTGGAATACCTATTGATTGACCATCAAACAATTGAGGAGCAAAGACCCATTGCCTTTGTATCTTGTACAGTATTATGAAGTGAAAGAAATTATAACCAGTCAAAAAGAAGCCCTAGAAACTATTTGGACTAAAGTTTCATCAATATTTATGTAAGTGATATTTTATGATCATCATGGAATACAAATCTCTCATAAATATCTTGTCAAAAATGAACCTTTGCCTCACCAGCTAAGCCCATGTATACTGATTTGAAAAAAACTTGTTGTCATTATAGAATTTTGAACTACTTTATCAAAAGACCATGCAAAGAATGTATAGAGAATATATGGTAGAAAGGAATCTCACATGACTGATGCTGAAATTAATTATATAGATATGTTATAAAAACAAACATTAAACAATAAAAATATGGAAGAATGAACACATAAAGGCAAAGAATACCAAATTTGAATGAAATGGATTTGTGAAGGATAGCCACTTCAAAGAGACTGGAAATTCTGTCACTTTCATTTTGGAATAACCAAAAAACAATCACTGATCTTGGACGGATATATTCTAACAAGAGACAGAGTAGTTGTTTCACATCAGAGTAGACAACAACCTTTTAAAGCTAATATGATATGGACATTCTGGCATAAGTCATGCTAAAGCTCTACACATATGGTAGCTGAAAACTGATGAGGATATTACTAAAAATTGTGTGATTTTCCAAAGTACAGCAAATCTATCAGAGAAATGTGTAATACCATGATTTGTAGGACCCAGAGCATGGATCCTGTAAATAGTCAATTTTTTTGCGATTATCATTCCATATGTCAAATGGTTAAGTATATAATAGTGAAGTATACAAGATCAGTAGAAACCATTAAGAAACTAAGAAATATGTTTGCTTATCATGGATTTTCTGAATTAGTAGTGACTAATAATAATAATTCTGTTTGAATTCAGATCTTTTGAAGAGTTCTTGGAAGAAGGAAGCATTAAAGATATAAAGATACTTCCATATTAGAATTTTAACAGTTTGGATGCTGACATTCGTGGAATATAATATACATCCATATTACATCAATATGCAACATCATTTTCTACAAGAGGCAAGACTAAGAGCAAAGTTGACACTCTTTTTAACAAGAGTAGTCATTAAAGTTATCCAAAAATTGATTCTAATAATAAAAGATGCAATAAGAGATAAAATTTGGGTTTGAAATAGTTTATTGAGAAAATGGGTGAATGGTTTTTATTAAGATTCTATCTAAACAGATAGTAAAAGTTAAAACAAGATAATTGTATCTTAAGAGACATATAAATCATATGAGACAGTGCAGCAATGCTGTTATCATACAAAAAGAAGAAAAAAAGATAACAGTAATAATGATATTATGCAGAAGAGTCAGAAGCTGACACAGAAATCTCAAGATCTGAAGACTCAGCAGATAACCTAAGCTCTGAGAGATCAGGATGACTCAATCAGAAAGGAAAGGAAACATCTTCTAGATTATATATATATGGATTAATGTGTAATAAACAAATCCCAAGTTCTGAAGAAAATAAGAGGTATATATGGTATGTGTAATCAAATTGAGATAATAATAGGTTAGTCTCACAGTCTTGAATTTTTAAAATTGGTTAATACTGTGTGGTATATATTTTATTATTTAGAAGTATTTTAGAATGCACATATTCTAATCCTTAAAATACACTCTGCAATTAGAATTATTATAGCTCAGTTGGCAATGGGATTAATAATTGAACTATTAATAATTAAGAATGGTGAAGAAGAGATTAGAAATTACAAACCTATCACTTCTACAGAAAATTATTACCAATATTATTACAACTTGAAAATAGTGAATATTAGATTTTAACCAACCAAAAGAACAAGCAGGATTTAAAATTGGTTTTAGTACAGTGGATCACATCTAAGTATTGAGAAAAGTTATAGGAAGGGCCAATGAAAATGAGTTGCCATTATGTTTTGGATTCAAGCTTTATAAAAAGGCATTTGATTTTATAAACATTACTCAAATAATTAAAACATTGGATTATCAAGATATAGATCCCAGATATTGCCATATTTTAAATAATATTTATCAAAATGCAATAGCTATAATTAAATTACATATTGATACTAAGAATAACATTGAGAAGGGCATTTGACAGAGTGACTTCATATTTCCAGAACATTTTACAGCAGCTTTACATGAAGTATTTTGTGGATTAAAATGAAAAGGTAAGGGATTAAAAGTAAATGGAAATTATTAATATCATCTAGATTTTGCAGATGATGTAATTGTTTTTGCAAATACAGTAATTATTTAGATATTCAGGAAATGTTGCAAGCATTTTCAGATGAAAGTAAGAAAATAGGACTAAAAATGTATACTAAAATGATTAAGGTAATGTTCAATAGATTTCCTCAGAAAAGAAAAATAAAGATTGATAGTGATGAATTAGAAGAACTTACAACTACAATATAATAGATGTAATTAATCATAGAATTAAACTTTGATGAAGGGTTTTGGGTAGAAATAATTTGATATAAAAAGAAAATATGCCTATGTGTTTGAAAAAGAAAAATTTTAATAAATATGTTTACAAGTTCATACTTATGGATCTGAGGCTTGGACACTTTGCAGAAGACCAATAGAGAGACTTCAGACCCCTCATTGAAGTATGGAAAGATGTATGTTAGGAGTAACAAGAAGATATCAAAAATGAATTACATGAGTGAAAAGACAAACAGATGTTACTGACATCATTGAAAAATTTAGAGATTGGAGCTGGGCTGGGCATATTGCTAGTATGTGGATAATTGAAACCTTAACCTGCATTTTCAAGAGATTTAAAAGATCTAGAAAGAGACAATATGTGAGATGGATGACTGAAATAAGAAAGTGTGCAGATGTAGTGTAGAGAAGAGAGGCTAGAGATTGGAGAAGATGAATTGAACTTGAAGAGAACTTCATCCTGTAGTGGACCAATAATGGTTGAAAACGATGAAATCGTAATAGCAATACATTTTTAAAATAAGTTTTATTTTGCAGAAAATTACCCAACTTTTTTAAATAGCCCTTATAAAAATTTTCCCATGACTAAGCCATTTTGATTAATGTTTAGGTAAAATAATCAAAATGGTTAGTTGATTGGAAGATCGACTGACGTTCTAGCACCAAAATTATTGAATGTTATGGAAGAACATTTATCTTTTGAGCTTCTATTTTACTATTGCGAATCAGAAATGGATTGCAATTTATTGGTAAATTTCATAACATTGTTAAATATTTAAAACAATGTAATACAGTGTCAATAACTATAAATACTAAAATATATATTTTATTCATTATTTTGTTTACTTCTAATTATTTGCATTATATATGAATTTGTTAATTATTTATCTTGGTTGTAAATCAATGTGTGTGTGTGTGTATTATTTTTTAATATTACAGAATTCTCATTTTAGAAATTAAAACCATTACAGATGTCAGTGGTACCTTAGCTTTAACTTTTGTTTCTATTAATTTTTTTTATTCTTCTTTTCCTCCATCCTCCCCTCCCTCCCTTCTTTTTTTTTTCTAAAATATCTATTTGCAAATAATTTCTTTTCATCGTTGTTTTCTAACAATAAGTATATTTTTCTGATTCAGCAGGAAATGAATTTGATCAGGAAACATTTTGGTTTTATTGTTTTCAAAGTAAAATCAATAAACTCCTTGTTTTCATCTTCCTTTATCTTAGGTGGCTTTTTAGACCTTTTGTTTCAAATCTCAGTGTTGCGGTTCTAATATTTTTACTTCAAAATTAAAAGAATAAAAACTAAGTTAAAAATATGCTTGGATTAACTAAAAACAATTACAGTATAAAATCATATAAAAGGAAAGCAGATATTTGTTTACAAGAAAATGAAACAATGAATACAAAATATAACTAATAATTTAATCGAAATTTGAAATGCAATTAAAAAAAAAGTTTATAAAATATATTACGAATGTTAAAGGTTGGAGAAATAAATAATGCTATTACTTTTCTTAATGAGAAAAAATACTTTTTCTAATATACATCTATATAAATATGGCCAAATCATTCATCAATCAACTTTTACCGTACCCAGTCTTTATTGTCCATTCTGCAGTGGCCAAGACAAAATTTAATTATAATCAATGACGGCAACTGCAGAACGGGCGTGCTAATAATTGATCTAAAAAACCCTTACCAATTGACTTGGTTTAACTCGGTATTTAATATATAAATTATTTGACCTACAATCCATATATACAATTAGTGCAACATAAACTTTCCTCTTCGAATGCATACAATAAGTTTAATTTCCTAAATTTTACAAACGATTACATTTTATTAGTAATAAGAATGTTTGCAAGAATTTAAAAGTTTTACTTACAATTACGAATATCCAGATTCATCCAAAGATATAATAATGAAGACCAGTTTTATTTTCAGAAACAAATAACCAGTGGTCATCATCGTACATATACAAGAAATATGCGTTTGGAGTCTTCAATTATAACGAGCCTTCAAAAGATGCTTAGATATTATCTTTATCTAGACAATTGGCCGTTTGGTAAACGACAAATCGTAATAAAAAAAATTTACTATTTCATAACCCACCAATATATACTTATATTTTAACTGTGATAAAATGTTATAAATAAAATGTTTGTGTGCGTGCACATTTACGCACCTACTATCTAATCAAATAAGCAATTTTATGCAAATTGTGAGAAAGAACAAAAAGTGTTAACTATTTGCATTAGTTCTGACTAATATTTTTACTACTACTTTTTATAAAAGAAACATTACTTTATCAAGTATTTATATACTATATTATTGTTTGTTATATATATTTATTTTTGATCATTGGTTATTAGAATCATCAGCAAGGACTCTTTAAAACAATAAAATCCGCAGTATTTTAGTTATTATAAGAATCATACGTCAAATATTAAAATCTATTTAAGACGAAATTACTATTTGTTATATTTTAATTAACTCAGTATTTAGCCAGATTTCAGAGCAGAGCTAAGAAAGCCAAAAGTTTAAAAGGAAAAATATGTGCTGCATATTATTTAAAAACGCCATCATAAACCGTTTTGACATGATTAACATATCTGTGATTGCAAAAGACTAAAATAGATTTATTTTTATGTTATTTTTATGTCAGTTTCTTTTCTTTCTTTCTTTTTTTTTTTTTTTTTGAGTAACAAATTGATTTGGTAGCATTTTAGTATTTAGAATAAAGGGACTTTAAAACTAAGTTGCACTTGGATTTCTTCAAGTGCTTGATTCGCCCCTGCAGGTATCTCATTATTTAATGCTGGATGTCCTTGACATTTCTTATTCTACAAGAGCAAAGTCAAGAAAAAACTTCTCCCAAAAATTCTGCCATTTATATATGTTTCACATCTATCTTTCCTGGGATAGCCATTAGTTTTTGATATTTAATAATTAGAAAAAATTATTATTATCTTGTATGGTTTGTTAGATTACTTTTAGAACTAACTCTTGGATTAGTTTTTATTTATTCTAAATCTAATTAATTGTTTAATTAGTTTTTTTCATAATATAATGTTACTATGACACTTCACATTGCCCTCTCCCATAATCTATTTATCATTTACATCATTATTTTCAATCATAATCAATTCACTACAATATGAAAATCTCTCTAAGTACAATTCAGTTTCTTTACTTTGTGTTCTTTCATCTCCACTTCACAGAGAAGACTTCATTATTTAATCCATCCATCTCATATATGAACTCTTTCTAGGTTTTTTACAATCTCTTGAGACCCAATTTAAAACTTTAACTAACCATCTTTATCATCTTTTTTTAGCAATGTGTTCATTCCTGCTCCATTTCAATCTCTTAATTTTTTCAAGTGATGTCAGTGATAGTTTGCTCTGACACTTAACATATTTTATTTTCAATTTTATTACTTGTAAAATACATTTCTCCATATTTTATTTAGGGGTCTGAAGTCTCTGCATTGCCCTTCTATTAAATCCAAATCATCTCTCAAAAACCTTTTTAAAATGCAATTTTGTGTTTAACATAATTGTATTTTTAAAGACCAAAGAATAATAGAAGCAATAGTAGGTGACATATTAGAACAGAGAGAGGAAAAGATTAGGTATCAGTCTTTTATAACCATGAAAATGTTTATGGACATAGCTTTGATCCTGGTATTGTTAAAGTAATGTGTAAAAGAAAAACTGAAGGAATACAAAAAATCAACAAGGCTTGTTTTATTACTGAATATGTAATGAATCAAAGAGTCCATAGCATTCAAATTAGCAATCATTAACAATAAACTTAGAGACAATCCTGATTATGATGCATATGCATACTCAGTCTATTTATTTTGTTTTACTCTCTGTTGTAGTGTTTTTCATATTAATGGCACGGTATCAAACTATTACATATCAATGTTATATTTATAGAAAACAAGTCATAAACATTTTATGATTGTGCATATTTTTTAAATTTTATACAATTATATGGTGTGGAAGTTATTCAGATCTTTATTTACAAATTTGCAGAAAGATTCCATGCAGTTGAATAAATATCAAATGGAATTAGGGCTTAATATTTTGGTTTGATTTTTGCCATTTTGCTATAAACCAATGATTGTAATTTGCTTATGTTGAAATTGAAGATAAAATGGCATCTTAAAAAATCACAAGATGATGATAATGAGTGTTAAGGCTCTAATATTTTGGAAAAAAACTCTTTAAACTCTCTGGACTACATAGAGGCTAAACTCCATATAGTAGCACCACTCAGTGCAAGTCAGCATAATCAATGGATGGAAAAGGGTTTGTGCATGAAATTTCTATCTAGTGCCTACTTAAGATCTAGGTTCAGTGCTCTCAGATCCAAGTCTCCTCACTGATGAAAGCCACAAGCTGATATTGAATGAGTGGTAGATAAGGATTTTATGCACAAATCTTCCTGTATTCATTGATTACTCTGGTTTGCAGGTAGTAGTGCCACTTTATGGAGAGTTTAGCCTCTGTGCAAACAGCTTGTTTATGCATAAAGAATGGTGATAAGGTGATTTTTAGTGGTCTCTCTCTGGGCTATTAATTAGTTTATTTAGAGACAGGATGCATGATCAAGTTATGTTGGTTATGATGTTTTAAACATTTGTAATTCAGAACAATGATAAAGAACATGATTAGTAGTTTCTTCATTTCTGCCACAAAGTAAATATGTGACTCAATGTTAGAGAGTCTCATCATAGCTTCAATGAAAATGTTGGTGGGAGAAACATTGAGATTGATTTTGAACTGAAAAGCCAAACCAATATCTGATATTATTTTAGTAAAATGAATGGAGTGAGAAGTTTTTTTTAGATGTTGTTGAATATGCAATTTGTAAGCATCCCAATATTTGATTTTGTTTGCAAATAAGGCAGGGAAGGTATTAATGAATTTTTGTGTATATTGTTAATCGTGCTTAACCTTAACTTTCTATTTCAGGCTTTTAAATAGGCTGCAGTTAGGTGATAAATACTGGGTTGAATTTTCAAATCAGCTGAAATATAAATGAACTCCTCTCTAGTCTGTTTAAATTAGATAATATGCATTCATTTTAATAATCTTGTAAACAAATTATTCCAATACAATGAAATTTATAATAAATCAAATATGCTAATGCTAAACTCGCTATCACATAATTAAATTATTCACCAACTTTAATATTTTTTATATGCCAAAGTTTGTCTGGATATTGTAAATGTTGATTGGTGAGTTTAGGAATCATTTATTTTAGTAAATTAAAAAATTCCTAAATATTTGTGATAATGGCATACTTTTATATTCATTTCTATAAAATACCTATATAAATTTGAAAATTCCACAAATCAGGAATTAGAGGTCAGGCCAGTTATGAATTATTGAACAAATTTAAGAGAATTTGATCTATATACGGTGAAAATAGATCTGGACAACTAAGAAGATATGATGAATTAATTGAACTTATTCAAGAAGCATTCAAAGAATATTGACAATTACTAATTCAACGGGCAGTCTAACATTTTAAGTATCCTTAAATCAATGGTTCATATTTTTTTCTTTTTTATTTGTACAAAAAAATATTAGTACATATAGAAACTGTTAACTAAAGTTTTAAAATATATTTTCTGAGAGGAATTATTTTGAAATAGTTATATTTATCTTAACTAGGTACATGAGAGTGTATCATGAAAACTTTTTTTATAATCCATCTTAATTTTTAAAATACATAGTTATTTTAAGAACATGCTGAATAATAGTCATGTAAGCATAGCATATATGATTTATTACTTATGTAGAATTTATATTCTCTAAGATAGATTGTGAAGTACCTCCCTCCCCATATGGATTGTTGTTTTAACCACAAAATACAGTTAAAAATTGTAGATGCATAAAACATCACAATTCATTTTACTTCTTACTATATATGTTTAATAAATTAATATATAATGCTATTTTATATGTATTTGTGTTATATGTATATGAATATGTATTAATCTTTAATCACTCCTGGATGAAAAATATTCACCAAAAATCCTTTTTTAAAAAAAAACTTTTATTTCCATTATTAACCCATATATTTTAATACCTGTATGCAACATTTCCAACATTTCAATTACTTCCTTATAGTCATTATCAAAGATCTACAAATATATGTATATATTGCGATTACGATATATATTTTTAAACTATATAATATCTCTTTAATATTTACACATATCTTCTATTTATTATATATTTTTATATTATTATTACTTACTCCCCTCCCCCCCCCCCATTTCTTATTTTTCAGCGATTTGTATTACATTTTCATACAAATTTATGAACTAGGTATAAGAATTGTTGGTATTGCTAGTTTGTAGACTGAAAAATCCTGAATTTAAGTCTCTCTATTTACAAAAAGGATTTTTGTAGAGTTTAAAGAGATTGTTGGAAAATAAGAAACGGGGAGAGATAAGTAATATTAATAATATAAAAATATTATGTAATAAATAGAAAAAATATGTACATGTTAAAGAGATGTTAATATATGAAGTTTAAAAATATATGTTATAATTGTAATATTTGATTGAATCACTGGTTGTGGCTGTGACAGGCAAGTGCCTAACTTGAGCACTAACATGATAGTATTGTTTTTCATTGCTTAAGACAGTTCATGCTAGTATTTCACTATTTAGACTATACCATAAATTGTAATATATTACAGTGAGAAAAATAACAATTACACATAAAATCTGAATCTCTTAATATTATTATTATAATAAATCTGTGAGAAGATATATAGTAATAATTTTTTTAAAAATTTATAAAAGCAATGACACCTATGCTGGTCAAGTTTCACTGCTTTATTACAGTAATATAAAGTAAATCCCAAGCTTAGTACTATAGATATATGACTCCACCATCACTAATAATGAATGCAAATCACATGACTTGTTGTTTTATATTTATTTCAGTATTATTCACATGACTAACATGTATTAACTGTTAATCTTTATCCTCTAATAAATATACTTATTTTGTGAGGATTAGTAGGTTACCTAAAAAGGTTTTAGTCCTACTTGTAATCTGAAAAATTTACCTTATATTCAAATCCATATCATGAGCAATAAAGGTGAATACATTACCATAGTAGCCTTTGCATAAATAATTTTCACAAACTATTATAAACTGAAATTGCTAAATCAATTATTGAAAAGAGATAATCATTCAGGATATTCCCTCCTCATATGATATGTTAGGTTTCAACCTTATTACTCAGCAACAAACAGATTTTGATACATAGTAATAAAATAACTTTTAAGCAGCTTACTTTAGGGCAAGACCATTTATGATATTTTTCCAGAAAAGGATATTATTAACTAGGCAAGGTTCTCTGCAATAATTCAATAAAGAAAAAGATTACTCACTAAACAAAAATATTATCATAAGCACTCTAAAGAAAAAACATCATTGTTATAGTTTCTAATTATCTGGTGTTGAGAATTTAAGGTAATTTTTTTTTACTTTATCCTTCATTTAGAATACTATATACTCATATATTGACCAATAATTCAATAGTTTGCTTGAAAGTGAACTCCATATCAAGAACATGGCAAATATCTTTATCTTTATTACTATATAAATGTGAAAGTTTGTTTGGTTGGTTCTTTGTTATCTAATAACTCAACAAATATTAGCCCAGTCTTGATGGATATTTCATGATTTTTTTTCTTTTTTGTGGAGAATTACATAAGCTATGGATCTTTGCTTTATGGAATTTAATTACTTTAAAAACATTGATAATTTGCATTAATTGTGTCAAAATCACAATCATTTTGGAATGACTTTACAAAAAATTTTTAAGCATAGACAGTGCTCTGGTCTGTTTATTGCAGAAATGGAGATAATTATAATTTTTAGTAAAGTGAGGTAAAATTTGATTTTCTAAATATATTTTAAATTATTTAGAGTTCTATTTGTACCATATATTTAATTTCTCACTTGCAAGTGGAGCTTGAACAAAATACTACATTGTTAAAATTTTATAGTCACTTTTAAAAATTAGTTTATCCATGAGAAATATATTTAAACTAAAATCCTAAAATTTGATCAAATTTAATAGTATAACTCATGTAAACAAGCATTTATTTTTATATAGCACTATGTCTACAATTGTATTACATTCAAATATCAGCTTTTCAAGCCAAATGTGCATGCACTTGGCTTGAATGTAGTATAACTCATTGTAAAAAGTTATATTTTTGTGGTACTGTTGTTGATAATTCATGTATTATTATTTATGTGAATAATACATAAATATATAAGCTATAGAAACAACTACATATTGAATTATATTCATTTATTCCATTAATGTAAGCAAAGCTATGGATATACGTAGTGTATTATAATGAATAGGGAAGTTTAGGGTGGTCATGCCTGGGGTTATGGAAAGCATCATCATCCCAAGTTAACAAAGATAAATATAACATTTACAGTAATGTTAAAATAAAGTAATATTAAAGTAAGAGATAGTAAAGTAATGTTTAATATCACAAAATATATAAGTAATGTTATAATGAGTAACCTGAAGAGATAACTGAGAGATCAGCCCAGTTACCACCTTAGAGTAACTATAATTATAATCAACCATAAATCACCAGCATTAAAAATAAGTAAAAATTATCCTCATGATTGATCAACATTCAAATAAATTAACAGTCAATCTTGTGACTGGATTTGAAATGGGTCTACTATAGACCAAGCCAGCTATTTAGCCTTTGCCAGCTTGGTGCAATTATTTAAACATTAATCTGGATGCATAAACTTAAGTGCTAATCCATAAGAAATATATAACCATAAAACAATACTGTGATATTAACATGCCGATTATCATCATTGCTCTGGCCACTTAGTACCATTAATGTACTGGCCAACAAACTTAATTTCTAATAGACTAAACTAAATAATGCAGTGCATGAGCTTTGAAGAATATAATCCTCATGCCAAACCAGAACAATGGCATACTGGAATGCCCCTGCACTAAAATATATTCCCTTTAATATATCAGTCCATTATAGTCAAATCTAGCTCAGAGAACATAAGCTCTATAACTGTTGCTGTAATTAAGAGATGATACAAATATAATATTCTAAAAACCATTTAGAATTAATTTCACTGGAATAATTTTAACAAATGAATACAAGTTTATTAATAACAATAACAAAAAATGAAGTTAAAGTCTCTAGAATAAGGCTATACACATATAATCTTTCTGATTTTGATTACTATACAAAATTCAAATTATTACATTGATTTTACAATACTTTTTAATGGATTTACGTACAACACATATATAGATATTTGCACAGATGCACATTATATAATATACAATGAGTATATTTCAATTGACATTTAATAAAATTTAAAAAATGATTAAATTTTATATGTGTTGATTAACATAAAAAGAAAATTCAATTTTTTACATTATGGTTTACATATATATATTCAATTTGACAAGCATTGATATATATATATATATATATATGCACACTGACATGTGGCATAATAATTTCTAAACATATTTCAATTGTCATAAAATAATAAAATAAATGATTAAAATTTGTATATGTGTTTATTTGAGTTGCAGATATAAGGCCATAACATCAAGTCAAAATCAAAATCATATATTTGTATTACAGAATGCTTATCAGATCTTTCTCTTTTTTTTTTAATTTGTAATTAAATTTGTTAATCATTATTTTAACTTATTCCAGTCAAGTTATTTGTTACTGGATTTTATTCACATGTATTAGCTCTTACTCATATTCACATTGGCCTAGGTCTTTGCAATCCCAAGCCAGCTTCAGATAATAATGATATTTCTATATACATGTATGTGAATACATGGCTGTTTGGTCATCTATAAGATTATTTGGATGATGTTAAGGTAGTAAATCACCTTTAAAGTTCATATACTTTATTTTATAGTTTTGATAATTAGTTTATAGATGGCCAGTACACCCATAATATCTGATAGCCAGAGCATCAATAATGATTTGCATTTATATAACTATCCCAGAATTTATTTAATATTATTTGTTATTATAATTATTTTAGCACTTAAACAAGTGCAGATAAAATATTAATTGCTTTTATAATAGGCCCTAAGTTTGCCATTGGCTAGATGATAATTAGCCTAGATTTTATAGAGTACCTCTTTTCATTCCAGTCATAAAGGACAGTTTAATGATTGTCATATTGTTACTTATATTATTTATAATGACTTCTGATGTTGATTTTTGGTTCTTGCTCATTTTTACTGTGTTAAATCATTTATGATTTGAAGATGATGATGATAGGCATCACCCTCTATTATACTCCTTATTAAGTATAACCTTTGTCCATACTGTTACAATATATATATATATATATAGGTTATTTTTTCGTTACTGGCATAATTTGATATTCGGGTTAATTAATCACATTAAATTTTTTCATCTGGAAATATGTTCTTTATTGGAATATTTTAGGAATATTGTAATTTAATAATTTAGTTTTTAATAAATATTTTTATGAACACATTTTATAATAATTAACTACATACAAAAAAAAAAGTAATAATTTTATACAAGAATGTTTTAGTTTTGGCGTCACGTCAGATCAATAGAGATCAAATTAAAATTGTCAAAATTATTATTTTTTAAAGATCAAATTATAAAGCAATAGATGACTTAATTTTTAATATTTTTAAATGCCTTTTCTTTTTTCTTTTTTTTAATTTAAATTTTGTAAACAGAAGTATGTTTGCCTTTTTTATTGCATTCATTTGATTTTTTGAATATTTAAAATCATATTCTACAATATTTATTTATTTCATGTAAATTTAAAGATATTAAATTTTTGACTCGCTCTGTCTTGTTTTTTTTATTATTTTTAAATATAATTATGTTTTAAAACGTCTTTTTTTGTTTTTAGTTAGGAAACTTCTTTTATAAAAGAGATATCATTTCACTTTACATCCTACTGTATTTCAACAAAACATACACATTCAGAAGTAACGAAAAGAAGATAAAAGAATTAGCAAAGTTCTCTTCGGCAGCCCCTCATAAATTAATTGAACGGTTTACCAATCGAGGGTTAATAAAAAGTTTGAGCACCAGAAGTAGCAAAATGATTCTTGTTTCTTGAGCTTCAGAATCCATATCTCTATCATTTAACTAAACTATGTAGAAGAACAGTAAGAGTGAAGGCAATATGCTCAGCATTTAAACAGTTTTCCAGTCTTTTTTTAATTCTCTAGTGGAGAATGGATAAATACCAATTTATAATTTATTGATAAATATTATATGGTTAGTACTAGCCCATACACATTCCAGCTAAGCCTGTTGAAAAGAAATTCAGTTGTTCCAGAATCTAACTCCGGTTATAGATAATCAGATGTGCTATCTCTGCAACATGCATTTTTCCAGAAACAATAATGCACTCTATTAAATCTATTTCAGAACCGTTTTTTGTAAGCTGGAGTAATCAGTAGACCATAGATGATTGAAATACATCCAAATTCCCAGTGGATTCTGGCTATTGGCTTTCATCTGTGAGGATCTTTGGACATAATGTAATTATACCATTGGCAAATTGAAGTTCAAAAACGTCTTCACATTTTGAATGAAAGCCAGCTTTCTATACAGTTTTGTAGATTTGATACTAGGCTAATAATTTATTATTTTTATGATTTCTATTGTTTGTTGACTATACATTATGAGATTTTTTGTTAGCATATTTCAATCAAAACAAAGATTTCCTACAACTAATGAAAAATTATAGGCTTTAAAATATATAATGATTGATATCTTGTTATATCTATATAATCATGCTATCAACTTTGGCCTGAGTTTAAAGTCATGGGATGTTTTCAAATTTCAAGCTATTACTTTGATAATACAAAAGAATTAAACAATAGATGTAAACATGCAAGTCCAAAGCTTCTCATTTATAAAGGTCAATATCCAGAAATTAATTCAGGATATGGATTAGTATTACCATCTAATGTCATTGATTATTTAAATATTAGAATAGAAAAATAGAATGATTTACTAAAAGCTGTATACCATATTCATGTTAAATTTGAGTTAATAATCTATTAAAAAAGTATTAAAATTAATAATATTTTGCAGTAAATAATTTAACAAATAATTTGATTAGTACAAACTTCAAACCATTAGTGCTAAAAGCTTATTGGTCATCATATTAAATCAAATAATTACAGCCAATACTTTAATAAAACAACAGAATATCAATAATCTCTTGTTGAGGTAACAAACTGTTGATATTCTAATGTTTTATTTAAATATTGGTAATGAATAATAAAGCAAAGGGTATTGTAAATCAACTAGAGCCAAATATCACATGATTCAGCAGTAACAGATTTGAAGTACTAAAATCTTGTGTTAAATGGGTAAGAAGCTGTGGCATTCTGCTATGGAAGAAAGAAAAGGCTTTTGCCATCATATGTGGTAAACATATCTGTGTATTAATTTATGCAATTGATATTTAGATGTGGTGAATCTTGACATTTTTTATAGTCATGATCAGCGTTAGTTTTTTTCTTTATAGTTGATGACACAGAGCCAATTCAGCTAATCATCTAATAGTGATCGATATGCAGATATACTTAGTTAAAGACTAAAAGTTAATTTGTTCAAAAGACTGCTAGTGCAGTAATTGGTCAATAAGAAAATATAGTTCTAATATGATATTCCCTTTACTACTAATGGAAACATTACTGTACTTCTAAAGAAGTCAAGCCTATGGTTTCCTTTACCTTATAGAATTAACCATTATTATTTGATTAAAATTCTTCATCCAAAACATCTAAATATTAATGATAGGAAACTTAAAATACTGTATATATTGGTTTGAGGACTAAAGTGATCATTTTGAATAATTTATATCACAAAGCACTTATGAAGTGCATTAACTTTTCTTCCTGATGAATACTACAGAGATCAATGTGGTGGTCACCATTTTTGTAAAACATTATGCTTTTGTACTTACAGTTACACCAAAATGTCAATGGCCTGATCATTGAAGCAACATTCCAAAATAATGAATCCCTTAATAATAAATAAATGATTTACTGCTTGGGGGTTCATGAAAAATTCAAGTATTGGAAATGATAGATTTGGCCACAATCAGATGATCTTGAACTCTATAGCCTATCATTCTACTGCAGCTACAATCAGATGATTTTGAACTCTATAGTGTACCAGTCAAAAATATATGTCCATCCAACAAGATTTAGAATCTAAGCAAAAATACCCTGAATCCAATCATGCCCGAGATATACAGGTCAGGAGCAATCATGAATTCTAACCTATTTGCCCATTTCCTAAATCTATAACACTATGGACAACATCTACAGTGATACCACATGAATTCATTCCTTTCCAGCCCGGTGCTACATTCCTTTCCAGCCCGGTGCTACAATGTTTTGCATGAGAACTCGACTGGTGATGATGATGATGAGAGATTGATTGAACCCAAGATATAAATTAAAAATATACATAAATATATTAATGAGATTTGAACACACTGGATTAAGTTTAAAATATATAAATATTTATTTTGACAAAATTCAAGATGGTTTTATAATCAACTTCAAGCAGTTTAAAATTTATTTTGGTTACAAATATTTGACAATCTTGATTCAATTATTTTTATTTTAACAGATATCAATTTAGTGTGGCATTACAATACTGAATGTATATTTGGAAATCGGATTTTATTTAATGTTACAAAAACAGATTTATATGGGTGGTTAGTTGGTGGACGTTTTATACATTTAGAAAACATATATAAAGATATGATAATAGAGTTTTGTTGTTTATATGACTTTAATAGGGTGCCCTTGGCATTTGATCCTTTATTTTCTTTGATAGCATTTATTTATAACAATTAAATAAGGATACATTATGATCCGTAAATATACTAAAAACATTTATTTTACATTTTCGATATTTTTTTCTCTTTTTAATGTGTCATAGCATCGGCCGGGAAATGAACCCGCTAACCTGGGAAAACTGCTTGTAAGGCAGCTGTGCTGACCTCTCGACATTTAACGATCGAATATTGTGAAACTCTATAAATACAGGAATGGCTTATTTTAATAAAGGGGAGGACAGCTTCCCGAGAAGTTAGTTCTAAAACTCCAATGAAAAATATTTAAAGAGAAAAACATTTCATTATCACATATCATTACGATTTATTTTGTCAAACAGGCTAGAAAATGAACTATAAGAAATTGCGGTGGTAGCATTATGTCAGTGAGAAAGTGACAACTTCGGCCAAGAAAATGTTATTCTTCGATTTTAAGGTGGTACCCCAGCCTTTTTGGCTGAGGAGTACCGAAAGGAAAGGTCGGTAGGAAGTTGCTATGGTTCTGGATTACAATAAGTCCTTGCTGAGCTTCAACTACACTAACCGGCTTGTTCCAGGGAGTAGACTTATACCCCTGTTATGAACGAGAACACTGAAAAAGGACAGAAGGCTTTGAATCTTCTGGAGTAGTTACAGATAGATCCGAGCAGTATATAAATATATACTTTGAGAAGAATGACAAACGAAGATGATCAGGACTCCCTGGAATGATGTACGGGTGAATCAGATTATAGCCCTATATGGCTTATTGATAATTTCTGACATATGCTAGCAACGTTATTATAAAAATATAAAATCATTAGATTTAAATACTAAAATGAAGTCCTAAGTTGTTTAACAAATATGTAATATGTTAAAATAATGACCCATATAAGATAAAGTCATTTTTCAGAAGTTAAAACTATAATTAATGAAGTGTGCATTGCTTCCCTTTCTTGAATCAATACTATTTTGTTTAACATATAAAAAAACAACTAAAATTCACACACTTAAAAGTGCAAATAACAAAATAGAATTAGGTTGCCAACCTTTTGGGCGATGATGATCAGTAAGAAATCAATAAACTTAATGGACACCAATATTCACCCAGATTGAAAAGTATTTATACATTTTGTATAAATTTATGATAAAAATATTTTTTAAAAGTATGTATTCATTTAAAAGACAAACTCAATCTTAAGAGCTATTTAGAAATAAAGTCATGAAATAACTAATCCCCCCTCTTTCTATTCCACAGCGGGATATAGAAGTTTGTAAGACTGGATTTGATTGGCATTTACAAATAAAAATTAAGTGAAAATATAAAAATATCATTAAAAGTAAATTATAACCATACTAAATTATAAAAATAATAAGAAGCATGAGTTGGATGAAAGATTTTACAATGATATTTATTTAGATAGTAGAGAATCAACACAAAGAAAATAATTACTAATTTAACATAGTCACTGATTAGCGAGTTAAAAGAGATTCAACATAAAGAGAACATTAATTTTAAAGAGTTAGGAGTTAGAATTCAGGTAATGCGATTATAATGACTTTGGGCTTGTTACCTCATGAGTCTATGAATCTTCTGTGGAAGGCAGCATTCTTTGATTTTTTGTGGCAGGCAAATTCTACTTAATCTAAAAGCATGTTTCTTGATATCGGCAATTCTCTGACAGCACGGGCACTTTTGATCGGTAGGAGTTACATCTCTGCATGGCAAAGAGTCTGTCTGAAGATGGAGGGGAAGGTGGCTTAGGCCCCTCTTTTCAAAAATCAAACAGATGTGAAGTCAGTTAGTGACTATTGACCAAACTCTAACACAATAGATTTTCAGCACCATTTATACAAATTTTGAGTTTTAATTGAACCTCTTAACTCAAATGAAATCCTGAATCTATAGAAATATTTTCTCTATTGTTATTGGAGATGCAATCACTAGATAACTCTCCAAAAATAAATTCAAATCAATGTCCAGATTGGAAATAGATTTGATAAAATGTTATTTTGAATTTTACTTCCACTAACTTTGATTTTAAAAATTCCTTTTAAAACCATGAGACAAACTAATGTTCCCTCCCCTTTAATTACTCTTGGATAGTTAATGGTTGCATCTTCCATCTTGAATTTTTATGTAGTTATATGAAGAAAAATAATTACAAAGTATTAAAAATATAGGTAAAAAAATATATAATTTTAAAAGATACAAAATTATTTATAGTATATAATATTTTTAATTATATATATATATATATATATATATATATATATATATATATATGCTCCTGTGATATATGTATATATCTGAGTCGCATCTATTGAAGTTAGTATTGAAAATAATTAAAGAAAAATTTTATTTAAGATTTATATTTATAAATCTCATAGATGCTTCTCAGAAATATACATATAGTTTATATACATGTGGCAACAACAAAAAAAAGAAGCAGGATGAAACATGGGTTAAGTGGTAGGACAGTGAAGTTCGATCTTGAGCTAAGGTCAACTGCTTCAATAGCCTGTCATCCTACTGCACTAAAGCATACAGTCCAATGATAATCAAATAGTTTATTGTTCAGAAGTTTATAAGAAGTTTGAACACCAGAAGTGATAGAGCCATGTTCCATTGATTTTGAACTCCAAAGTCAGTCACTTTATCTCTGCAACAAACCATTCAGGCCCTTCAATAATTAAGATAAAATTGATGATTGTTTAACCTAAGTAACCATTATTTTTATAGGCAGCTCACAAAAACACTAATTATTGAAAAAAAACTGATTGGTAAAATAATACAAATATAATGTGATGAAAAAAATAGAATGAAAAATAAAATATATTATAATTTACAACTAAAATAGAATGAATCTTTTTAATCCAAATAATTTTTCTTGAAAAAAATCAATTATCCAAATAAAATGTCAAAGGCAATATTTAATCTTTCACAATAAATAAATTTACACAATATACAAACAATATTTATATATATAAATAAAAGTAATAATAATAATAAACAGCCCCTGAAAAATGAGCACAACCAATCCAACAAAAAGAGAGAGAGATTGAGAGAAAAAAATTATCCTAAAATGAGTTTTAACATGACTATACAAGCCAATCTTTGATCCATAAATACAATCACATATAGAATATGATGGTAAAACTTTCCATACATATTGCCAGTCAGTGCAATCCAGAGTAATCAATGGATTCCAGAAGCTTGTGCATAAAATTTCTCATCTAGTGCCTACTAATCCAATATCCCCAGACTAGTTTCTGGTTTGTGACCTTCATCAGTGAGGAGCCTTGAATCTGAGAGCACTGCACCTCACTGACAAAGGTCACATGACAGAAACTGATCTGGGAATATTGGATGAGTAGGCACTAGATGGGGATTTTATGCACAAGACTTCTGGCATCCATTGATTACTCTGGCTTGCACTGAGTGGCAATACATATAGAGAGTTTTGCCTGTTTGAATTACAGTTAAGAGCAAGCATAAGAAATGGTGATAATGTGATATGAGAATATGATGGTCCAATTTTATGTTTACTTGTTAATTTATGATACTGTCTTTTATTTTCCTCAGCCAAAAACCTTTCTGAAATACTTCAACCCCATGTCTAATTATATATCTCCAACATATTCTATTCTCTGCCTTATCTTTCCAATATAGACAATCAATATTGCACTTCTTCAGAATGTCTTCAAGATAATTCTTATAATGTAGAAGGAGTCTACTTCTACAAGATCTACATTCGAGTTCACCCTAAAACACTCTGCTAAGTCATTTTTTATTTGTTTTAAATGCCCAATTCAATGTAGGTATGATTTTACAATAGTGAACTCAATAATATCACATGCTGCATACAGATGAACATAGTGATTGTTTTTCAACACTAGGTGGCTAGAGGCAAAAAATTTCAAATTAAAAAACTCATAAACATAATCCTTTCTAATTGAAACATGGATTTGTGCCTTTAAATAATGATTCACACAAGTCTATGTCTGTAATCTGCTAGAAACAGCTGTCAAGTGCATAGTTAATTTAAGAGGAAGACAATTTAATTTTTTGAAAGAAAGGTCAAAGAACTGAAATGGCAAATTAGGTTTTTTCAAAGCATACTAAATGTAGTTTTTTTCAAAGCACAGTAAATGAAATGACAAATTATTTGAAAGCTTTTTTCTAAATTGCTTTAATAATTGCTAAGACAAAACAATCTTTTTATAATTGGAAAAGATCTCATCTTAACAATAAAAATTTGCAAAACAATCCATGGTTTTAAAATGTCAGATCTCTTTCAAAAAAATCCCTGTGTCCAATGAAACAATTGAAAGATAGATATATAGCACTGCTAATACTATCATGTTTATGTTATTATCACAAATCAAGCAGAATACTATATTTGGCATGCAACTTGATGAATCAACTGACAGTAAATATGATGATAATTTAATGGTTTTGTCAGATTCTTATATAATTTTCAAATTCATAAAGACCTGCAGTTTTGTAGAAATCTCCACTGCACAACTAAAAGAAGAGATACATTCAAAAAGATTCATAACTTTTTGGTGAAAAATGATAGGGATTTGCTACTGAATAACTGCAGCCATGACTGGATTTCAGGAAATGCAAGGCATGTTTATTGCAACTCGAAATTCAAGATATGAAAGAATAGCTTTGTAAAGTGTTATCAGTAACAAATAATTGCATAAACAATAATGCCACTAATACAAGACTCTTGAGTTTTATATCAAGAGATGAATCTCATTTATGAATATATTTTATAATACATAGAAGTAAGATCGTTATTACATAGTAAAATTCTAAAAAGAATTAATATTAAATAATGAATTACAAATTTTTCTTTCTGGTAAAACATCCCATATTAACATGTCATTTTTCTGATCAAAATAGGATACGTTTTCTTAGCTGACGACTTTTTTTTCAAAAATGTAAAGAAATTGAATGTAAAGAAATTGAATTTTTTTCTATAAAGAAAAAGTTGTTAACCGTAACACAAAATTGTAAACATGATAAAAAGATTTAGTACAATACAGAAATGCTTGTTTCTCTTTATGAATTTCTTGAAGAAAATAATATTTTTTTTATGAGCAAAGAATAAAATAATAAATAAGTATATCATAAATTCAATGATTTTCATAGCTTAAATGGAAATAAAGAATATGTCTGGTTTCTCCATTCATACAATTTAGTAATCCCCCATGGTCATCTTAAGAATATCTAATTGACTTGAAAGCAGATTCAATCTTTGAATAGGATTTTTGTAGTAAGGATTTATCGGAATTTTGCAATCAGCAACAAAAAATAATATTCGATGATAAAAATAGCCTTAAATATTCTGCTTCTAGTCAAACATTGGTGGTCAAGAGGTCAGCGACAGCTGCTTTATAAGCAGTTGTCACGGGTTAGCGGGTTCGCTTCCCGGATGATGCTATGACACATGAGAAAAATATTCTGCTTCTATTTGCATCCATTTATCTTTGTAAAATTGCATTTTCATAATAATTACTAATTAAAAATAAGCATAGATCTTGTTTATCTATACAGACATTGGAAGATAGTATAAGAATAGCTGTGACAAATATTTCACATAATACTGATTTTTGTATAGCAATATTCAAACACATCTTTCACATTAAATTGTTATTAAAATCTTCTTTGTTGTATTCAGTTTCTGTTCTAACTATTATTAATGAGTTTTATGTATCATATTTCATGATCTTTGTAATATTTGTAATTCTTTTAGTGAAAATATATTAAGAAAATTATTTAAATAAACCAAATATAAATATAATAAAATTGTATAATAACAGCACATGTTTCAATTAAGAGTGTTTTCTTTCAGGAATGTGAATGTTTCAATATATTCCAGAGAGCCTTTCTATCAATGAGTTTTACCTTAGAAGACAAGGATTCAGAAACAAAAAAAATATTACTGAGCATTGATTGTTGATGCTAATGTTATTTATCAGATTTTTTAATTTTATGCCACATTGCTGAAGTTTTATAATTTTAAATTATATTTGAAACATTTTTTCCTCTCATAAATATTAAAAATTATTTTTTTAAGATGCATAAAGAAACTCAGCTGTTTGTAAATCTACAACATTTAGAAATACTGCACATTTGTTCCAAATTTAATTCATATTTTATGGAAGTAGAAATTAGAATTAATTTCATTTTCTTATGAACCTTATCATTAATGTATAAATATCTGTAAATCTGTTTACTTTATGAAATTCACAATTATTAATCTATTGCCTTTACACAATTAATAGGCTCCTGCAACTTTGTGCAAATGGTGAAGGAAATTCCCTTGAAATTGTTTCCGTAAGCTTTGTATTGGTATACTTTATAATTCAAAATATCACATCATAGTTCAATAATTGAAAGACAGGTGTATTATATACCTATATCAATATATGTAATATATAGGGTGTATGAGCACAGACTTTCACATTACCCAACACTCTCCGCTCTATTTCATATCACTGATACACTTGAACACATATATGTTGAAAAGATAAATAATCATCAGTATATGTATTTCATGTTAAACCAGCAATCATCAGTTGGTCTAGATTATCATCTCTACACATATATTCAATAAGTGCTCTGATGTATATTAAGATAGCCAATCTTCATACTTTAATGGGCAGGCTTCAATCCACTCCATACTTCAATAATGTGCTAAGGCATTTAAATGTTTTTAGAGCTCTTAAAGTGCTTTTAATTCATAGATTGCAGGGAACATGATTTACTTCCTTGGTTTAGCTATTATTATAAAGAGCTGAAAACTTTATAAAGAGCTGAAAACTTTGAAGTTGTTCAAATGGAAGTAAATCTCCGATAATGCGCTATTTCTTAAATAATATAAATCTGCAGTGGGTTAAATAGATTTGTATAATTGAATATTTAATTATAACATCAAGAACACAATAGACTCAAGCCCTGATTTAAGCATGGCTTTTAACAGATAGTGTATATAGAATGTATGCTCTAAACATAAGTGATTCACTTAAGTTTTTTAAATTTTTACTGATGGGAGAGTGTGCGGAGATTTTTAATATTTAAGAAATAGCGCATTATCAGAGATTGACTTCTGATTGAATAATTCCTTTGTTTAGATATACATTGAGCTATGTTTAATTTAATGTTTACATTTTTAATTTAATGTTTACATTTTTAATCTTATTTAATTATTACAATTGTTATGTATTGAGTTACGAGATGTCACAAAAGATTAGCTGCGGGATGAACATTTTGAGTCACGAACTTCCGTAATGGTGTCAACACGCTTATTGGTCAACTTACAATTTACAACCGCTGTAATAAAGGTACGTACAGCCACACATCAATTATAATAATGTATTGTATAAATAAATGTTAAGTGTAAACAAAACTGATTAGTAATTGTATTAATTTTGGTTGTGGACATAACACAAATATTGGCGACGAGGATGGGATGTTAAATGAACGTGCAAAAACTAACAAGAGCAACGCTATATAAAAAATATATACAAGGCAACTAGCATACGTAAACATGCAATTCATCTCACTTAAACAAAAAAAAAACAACGTTCAGATAAAATTTAGATTTGTCAACTTATACCACGTAATGGCTATGATTGGATCTCTTGCGTCATTCGATATCGATTCACCACACCAGTGGGATACATATGCATCGCAAGTGGATTTTTTTTGCGAAGTGAATAATATAAATTCTGATGACAGGAAGCATGCAACTCTCCTTGCTGCGTGTGGATTAAAAACATTAAGCATTCTGTGCTCCCTTACATCTCCAGCATTGCCACAGGAAAAATCATACCAAGACATCATTAAAATACTAAAACAGTATTTTAACCCACAGACATCCATCATATACCAGCACTTTCAATTTCATCGCCGTTGGCAACAAGAGGGAGAAAGTGTGAGCACATTCTTGGCAGACCTCTGACATCTGACAGAGGGTTGTGAATTTGGACCTTCACTTACAGAGTGTCTTCGGGACCAATTCGTCTGTGGACTCCGCGATGAGGCAACACAGCGCAAACTGCTAACAGAAGAAAACTTAACCTTGGAAATGGCTGTTCAGCATAGCTTAGCTGCGGAGGTAGCATCAATACAGGTGCATGAAATCCATGCCACAAGCTCATCCACAACAACCGACGGACCTTATTCAATGGAACAGACCAACAGTTCACCGTAATAATCCTCTGTGGTCACTAACACCCTCTCAAACACCGGCCTGCAAAAGAAACAATGAAACCCCTTGGTCAGGAACCACTACTTGCAATGGATGTGGCAGTCAGCATAACCGAGCAGAATGTCCTTTTAAAAGAACCAAATGCCATTTCTGTCAGAGAATGAGACACCTACAGTGTGTTTGCCGGGCAAAGCAACGAAATACTCTAAGGATACCTAACCAGTGCATGGCAGTGACTGAATTGGAAGATGAAGTTGTAGATCACATCCACAAAGTGCACCACAATGGCTTGACACGTAAAGCTATCGCACATATATACATGTACAGCAGAGAATGCAAAATGGAGGTTGACTCAGGGTCACAATATTCCATAATGTCATATGATACATTCACAGATGTATGTAAGGAACTGATACCTAAATTACAACCAGTTGATATCATACTAAGAGACTTTCAACATCATGCAATAGCATTTAAAGGGCAATGTGTAGTGCCTATACAATATGGGAAGGACACATGCCACTTATGATTGTTGGTAGCAGAGAGACCATGCACAAGTCTATTGGCCGTGAATGGTTCAGACCTCTGGGTATTACACTATTAGGAGTTCATAGTAATACTGAACCATCCATCCAAGATGTTATTAGCAAGTATCCACAAGTGTTCAACCCATCAATAGGAACTTATAAGGGGGCAGCTGTTTCACTGCCAGTGGATCCAACTTATCCTCCAATTAGAATGAGAGCCCGGCCATTACCTCTTGCCATGAAAAATAAGGTAGATCTTGCATTACAGATACTGCTCTGGGAAGGAATCATTGAGCCAGAGAACAACCCAATATGGACCACACCGGTAGTACCAATCCTTAAGCCTACAGGAGAAGTGAGATTATGCAGTGACTACAAGGTGCTGTCAACAAGGCCCTCCAGAATTACCCATACCCGATACCTGCAGTCCACCACCTTTTGGCATCTCTTCCACCTAGCTCTATTTTCACAAAAATAGATTTGGCCAAGGCTTATCTTCAACTACCAGTTGATGAGGCATCAGCAAATATACAAGCTATCATCACTCATCAAGGAGCTTTTCATGTGAAATGCTTGCAATATGGAATCTGTGTGGCACCTGGGATATTTCAATGTGTCATAGACAACTTGCTGAGAGACATCACTGGAGTTTATCAATACTTTGATGATATATTAATCTGTGCCACATTGAAGAGTGACTTATGTGCAAAATTACACACAGTGTTGGAAAGACTGTCATGCAGTGGATTGAGGGCAAACAAGGAAAAATGTGTCTTCGGAGTAAACACTGTGGATTTCCTGGGATACAAAATTGATAAGGGCCTCCATCCATCACCAAGAAAAGTGATGCAATTAGAAATGCCCAATCTCCAAGGAACAAAAGATAACTAAAAGCATTTCTAGGACTCTTAAACTTCTACAATAATTTTCTTCCGGGCTGAGCAACCATAGCCAAACCCATACATCGCTTACTGCAAACACATGTCATGTGGACCTGGACAATGAGTCATGAAAAGACATTTATAAAACTTAAGGAGGCATTGACCTCTAATAGTGTATTGGTGCCATTCGATCCTAACCAGGAGGTCCAGCTTACATGTGATGCTTCACCATATGGAGTGGGGGCTGTGCTAAGTACACCTTATCTAAAGCTGAAAGGAACTACACACAAATAGACAGGGAAGCTTTGGCGATAATATTCGGAGTTAAACATTTCCATTATTTTCTCTTTGGAATCAAATTCAAAATAAGTACAGATCATCAACCACTGCTAGGCATATTTACTTCAGATAAGCCAACACCCAAAATATTATCACCCAGAATGCAAAGATGGGCACACACACTAAATGCTTATTCTTTTAAGCTGGAATAAAAACCAAGAAGGAAGATTGCAAATGCAGATGCATTGAGCAGATGCCCACTTCCATCAACTGAAGATGAAGGCCCTGAATTTGGTGGTGTCCTGTTTTTGGAAGAATTGGAGTTTCCCCCTGTGATGGCAGAACAAGTAGCACAAGCAACATGCAGAGATTGTTTGTTAACAACTGTAAAAACTATATTCTCACCACTTGGCCAAACAAAGCCACAGACATGAAACTACAACCTTTTTTAATAGACGTAATGAACTGTCTACACACAAGAATTGTCTGCTGTGGGGGTCTTGTGTCATCATACCTTCATCACTACAAATATTCATCCTAAATGAACTTCGCATGGGTCACTCAGGCATCGTAAGAACTAAGGCATTGGCAAGGTCATATGTATGGTGGCCATCGATGGACCAAGACATAGAACATCTTGTGGGAAAATGCATGCATTGCCAAGTCATAAGGTGTGCATGTCCCTGTGCTCCGACACACCACTGGGAGGCACCGTCGACACCATGGTCTCGATTGCACTTGGATTTTGCAGACCCCGTAGACGGACAGATTCTCTTCATTGTTGTGGATGCATACTCAAAGAGGGTAGAGGCACGGAGAATGCATACAATGACTTCAAATGCAACAGTTGCGGCACTGCGAGAATTATTTTCCACCCACGGTATACCAGAATGTGTGGTATCCGATAATGGACCACAATTTGCATCATCAGAATTCTCAACATTCCTCATTAGTAATGGAGTCTGACATGCACGTGTTGCACCCTACCACCCGGCAAGTAATGGTCTTGCGGAGAGGGCTGTACAGTCAATAAAACTGAGACATGACACGGAGGGACGCATTTTTTCTTATAACCACATTCCCCCCCTCCACCGGGGAGGGGGTTTTGGGGGGGTTTACTGAGACATGACACATGTGGAAATTGGAACCAGCATTTAGCTCGATACCTATTAACTCAACATGTCACACCATCTACAGCCACAGGATTAAGCCCAGCTGAAATGCTTTTCAACAGACATCTTCGTACATGCTTGGATTTCATATATCCGGATAGAGCCCCTGAGCCACACCAAATACACAGAGAATACGTGAATTTCAACCAGATGATGCAGTTTTCACATGAGCCACCGGTAGGGGCTCCCCTTGGATTTCTGCCACAGTAGAACAGCGAACAGGTCCCTTGTCATATGAAGTTCAGACAGACTCAGGGGTGCAACACAAGCACATAGATCAATTGTGAGCAAGAGTGACTGTCACTGACCAATCCAGCTCAAACCTGGCAGAGGAATTGATTGATGCTTCAAAAACACTACCTTTAGCAGCAGCAGAAAACACAGACAACACTAACCCAGCACCTTGCTGCCAACCATCTCCAAAACCACACAAGAAGCACCCTTCACGTCGACATCCGGCCTATTTCGAGGACTATGAAGTCTCATTCTAAGGAGGAAGGGATGTTATGTATTGAGTTATGAGACATCACAAAAGATTAGCTGTGGGATGAACATTTTGAGTCATGAACTTCCGTAATGGTGTCAACACGCTTTTTTGGTAGACTTACAATTTACAACTGCTGTAACGAAGGTACATACAGCCACAAATCAATTATAATAATGTATTGTATAAATAAATGTTAAGTATAAACAAAACTGATTAGTAATTGTATTAATTTTGGTTGTGGACATAACAACAATCAAGAAATTGAAACAGAAATTTTGACTCCAGCCTTGTATAATTGATTGCAGGTTTAATAACTCTTAAGCACCATGTTTCATCTAGCTGATAAATGAATTTACTCTGAATTACCAACATTGTTGACAAAGATATGCTTATAAACATCAGAGTTTCAAGATTAGGGGGAGCCATTCTATTATCAATAGTTTGTTCAACATTTAGAGTGCTCTTAATTCATAGCCTAGGGGGAGAGTGATGTATTCTCTTTATTTATATAAAATATAGCTCTGTAATGTATTAATTATATAATAGATTATAAGTGATTATTAAACCATTTGTTTTAGTTCAGAAATTTTAATATTTTTTATATCTTAGAGAACTTTAAATTTGTTAAAAGTTAAATAAGTCTACAACTTTTTATGAACATGCATGATAATATCTTTTATTAGCTACTTGTCTTTTATTATCCTTGAGTACAATGTTGTGTACTACGAACCCATTTGAACAAATAAAATACTTCCTTTAAAAAAGAAACAAAATTTGAATCTTCTTAATTATTTAGCTAAAGTATGATTTGTCTAATATTGATTTATGTTTTACTGCATATATAGTGACTTATGTACATTAAATTCCTACACAAAGTATGATTTGTCTAATACTGATTTATGTTTTACTGCATATATAGTGACTTATGTACATTAAATTCCTACACAAAGAACCATATGATAAATGCTTATAAAAACCTACAACCAAGTAGAACAATTTCATTATCATTAAAGATTGCTGGCCATTGCTTGCCACTTTAGTAACTCAATATTTTCTAGTGTTTTCAATTTTAGAGCTGCATAACTTTTAAAGATCATGCTTAAATCTTTTCTGTATATTGCCTTGTGTGGTTTGGGGCAATTGTAGAATGGCAGACTCCAGAGCCCCAAGCATATGGATTGCAGCTCCATAGCTCAAACTTCTTATGAACTTTCAAACAATAAATTGATTCATTTAATTAAATCATTTAAATTTACTGTTATATTTGTAAAAAGAAGTAAAATCAAAAGAATTATAAAGAAAACAATTAAATAGTTTGTTACTTAGGAGTTCATAAAAAGTTAGAGCATTGGAAATGACAAACCTGAGATGTTATCCTTTGACCTTGAGTTCCATATTCTGCTACTCTAAGTTAAAGCATGGAGCTGGGTTGTAATACATGGATATTGAGCCCCAGGTTCAGCTACTCTAAATTAAGCACTGGAAGTGACAGAACTTGGCTGTGATCCCTGACTTTGAATCCTAAAGTCTACTACTCCAAAAGCACTGGAAATAACAGAGCTGGGCTGAAGTCTATGATCTTGAGCTTCAGAGATGCTACTGTAAGGGCACTGGAAGTGATAGAACAGAGCTGCAATACATACAGCTTGAGTTCCAAAGTCTGCTATTTCAATTAGAGAACTGGAGTGATACAGCTTGGTTGCATCCATAGACATCCTTGGCCTCCAGAGACTACTACTTTAAGGTAAAGCACAGGAAGTAGGAGAGCTTGCTTGCATTTGTGGACCTTGAGCTCTAGAGACTGTTATTCTAAGTTATAGCACTGGAAATGACAGAAATTGGATGCATTCATGGACTTTGAGATCCAGAATCTGCTTTATATTAGAGCACTGAAAGTGAGAGATCTTGGCTGCATCTATAGGCCTTGATCTACAAAGATTGTTATTCTAAATTAAAGCACTGGAGTGAGAGAGCTTGGTTGCAATCCATGGACCTTGAGTTCTAGAGTCTATTACTCTAAGGGTGATCAATGGAAGTGGCAGGTCTGTATTGCAATCCATGGGCCTTAAGCATCCATTTACTACTTTAGAACACAAGAAATGACAGAACTTTACTACAATCCATGTATCTTGGTTTCTAATGTTTGCAACTCAAAGATCACTGAAGATGACAACTGGGCTATGATCCATGGACATTGAGCTCCAGAATTGATTGCTCTAAGTTATAGCTCTAGAAGTGACAATTGGAATGTGATCCATAGACCTTGAGCTCCAGTGTTCATCACTTTCCTAATGCAGCAAACTATGCAGATTGGTATTACTTTATACTAACTGTCTGACAAAAAACCCTTAAATAAGTATATAATTGAAATACTTTTTTTCTTTGTAATGTAAAAAATTAGCATGTTTTCCATAGTGTTTAGATAAAGACCTCACATACATACATACAATATCTGCTGTATATGAATTGGTAAAATGTAAAATATAATTTGAGTTCATAATGCTCAATAAAGACTTCATCAAACCATTTTTCTGCCATAGAGGATTAGTGGAAACAGAAAATTATTCACTAGGCTTGGTGGTGACTATGTAATGAGGATTTTAGTATTTGAGTGTTTTTCATTCATGTCTTAACTTCTAGCCAAAATAATTAGATACCTATTCACCGCCCATTATCTTTTATTGCAGCAAGTTGACTATTTGAAATTTAAAAAAAAAATCTGTTATGAGTTATACTCAGCTTGAATTTAAAGTCAGATCATTATGGCTAACAGATGTACTACCACTATTTCATGAATCCTTATATATATATTGTGCCCTTTTCTATAGGTCAATGATGATTATAAATGGTCAATTGCTAAAAAAAAAAAAAAAATTTAAAATTAATATTATATAGTATTTAATATTATAAATTATAAATAAGCAATAAAGGGTTAATGTAATATGTTTAATAATAAGTATTGTGATGGTGGGGATTGCATCTAGTTCTATATTTTTCTAAATTATTTTTCAAAATTTTATATAATCATTTTAAATGATATAAGTAGCAAATTTATTAATACAGATAAAACCAGACTAAACACCGGAAATGTATACGTGACTGTCTGGAATATTTTATGTATAAGCACCAGTTTAAATTAATAATGATAATTAAAATATTTAAAACAGTATATTATAGAGCTGGATGGAATCGTCACACATTATAATAAAAAATAAGATTATACATCTTTATTGGTTATTGTTTCAAATTTATTTTAAAAGTAATTAAATAGTAATAGATAATAATTAATTTAAAAATAATAATAGGTTAATATTTAGGTCTATTACGTCACAATTTTACAACTTTAGGAAATGTTTACAAACCAAAGTAGGGAGTGACCAATAAAAAGATAGATTTTGGCAGACAAGAGAAATCGCGCCAATTAATTGTATAAACTAGGAGAACAAAAATGTGTTGACTCCAGAGCAGAGGTAAAATTTTAAGCTCTTTAAAAATTTCTTTCTTTCTTCAATTATTAGTCAATTTTATTAGAATTTTTAATAAATATCTTTGAAAGAAACTAACTAACATTTTAAAATCTTTCGAAGCGAATCTAAGAATAAAATTTTAAAAAAAGTTCTCATAATAATGTTTCACTAACTCCACAGTTACCTGCCAGTGGATTCTATTAAAATATAATCTGAATTTTCAATAAAAATGGATGGATTCTTAAAACTAAGTTATAAATTTTGTAATATTTCAAAAATGTTAACGTTGTTCATTGATATAGTTTGTATAGCATATTACTACGAAAACTACTTTAGTGCATGTAAAATTGATGAAAGGACATTGTGCGCAAAGTTAATGAATATAATGAAAAATAAAAATAAATATTATTCATGTAAGAATAAATGGACAAAAAGAATTTTATGAATTGTTTTCTTTAAGATGACCTGAGCAATTACCCTAGAAATAGTTAAAGATCAAAAATGTCGTATATAAAATAATAATGAATAAAAGTAAAATTACCAAGGAAATTACTTGCCTGAAGAAGAAGAAAAGAAAATAGTTTACAGAGAAATAAATATAAAATATTGGATCCATGGAAAAAACGCAATTTGGTACCGTAATGATATAAATATTTGTAGTCCTGCTGGAAATAAAGATGCATCAACGTGCCGAGGTAATATTCGCCCAACATTAAAAACTTCGTGGGATAACTAAATAAATATTTTTAATAATTTTGAATTAAACCTTGAAACTAAAGATCGTCTAAACAGTTAACTAAATGAACTAATTTATTTTAAAACTTTAATAATCAGAAAGGAGAACATTCGGACAAAGAAGAAAATAATAAATATTAGGGGACTAACCAAGATTTACCACCAGAAAAATATGTGATTATGGTTTAAATTATTTTCTTTATTAATCTAAGTTAAACATTGAGTTTAGATAGCAATAGGGAAACAAATACATTAATTTGCAATATAACATTATATAAAATAATATGTTTTTTGATTTGGAATGTTCAAATAAAATTGTATGTGTGTGGAAATTTTGTATGTTTGCGATGCTCGAGGAGAAAGAAACCCACTACGAACTCTAATAGGAAGGTAAAAGATTATTTTGGTACATTTTATGGTTATTAATGATATAATGTATGTTTTATTTATTTAGATCAGCTGTGAACCGAATGAATGTAATGAAAATTTTATTGTTATAGTTATTGTAAAACGCATTTTGAAAAACAACACTCTAAAACACTATGAGATGTAATTAGATTTTTTAAAAATATGCATACGACAATCATTTAATGTATTATTAATATAGTTCAATATAACCAATGGTTATGTCATATTTTCTGTTAATTTTTCCGATTAGGATATTTAAGTGTTATTTAATAAAATGTAGATGTCGAACCTACAGTGTAATAAAGCAAGGCAAATTGTTCTTATAGAATAGGGGAATGTTTTTATATTAGTGAATTTTGTTTATTGTTTTAAAAGGTAGTTAGTTTTATCGATGTTGGATACAGTGAAAATCTTGAGAGATAGTTTGGATAGTGACTTGGTAGTACATGGAGATTCGGAAACCAAGATGATGTATTAAAAACTAGGATGCTACAGGGAATGGAATTTATAAGTAGTTTTAGATGGTAATCAGTGTAGTTAACAAAGCCCTATGACTGTTGCACATGTTGTCATGGACAGTGTTATTTTATCTTTCTTGTGAATCTTATTAGATGTTTGGTAAAGCTGAATAAATAGCTGCCACATCGTGCTTATCATCAGGGTTATCAGACAAGGAATGTCGGCCCTATCCACACTGTTCCATACATTTTGAAGTATATATTTTGATGAGTTATTTATCTATCTTCCCAATATCCTATACATCTTTCGCTATCTTTATCTGTATTTCTTGCAACTACATCGTTATTTGATAAGTCTATTGAAAAGAAACAATAGATATTTTAGAATGTATGTCATGCTGTTATTTGAAATAAGAATAGTTAGGTATTAACAAAGAGTAGATTATAATTATGGAAAAAAGATGCATATATCCTAAGAAAGGAAGGAGTCAGAGAATTATTTTAATTTTAAGAAATGAACTATAATTTTGATAAAAATATACCCAAATAGAAATATACAAAAATATTAAAAATGATTTAACGTGTTCTTATTGTTGATTATATTTAAAAATATAAGTATTGCATATTTAAAGAATATAATAACATTCGATGATTATAATATATGTTAAACTGAAACAGGAAATAATTAAGCTCGTGTTATGGCTTTATACATGAGTATGGCTTATGAATAAATGTATTAGAGTTTACGAGCATTAGATAACAAACGTAATAGGTAGTAATAATATTTGAACAATATGCAAAGTGACTTATATAGAGTTACAAAAGAATGTAATTTTTTTAGAGGAAAAACCATATTGATTATAAATTTATAATGTTTATAAATGATGTTTACCCACATATATAACTTAGAATACTGTAATTTTTAATATTAAAAGGTAAAGAATAGTATTACCCATATAATAGTTAAACTAAGTAATATAATAAACCTAATTAGAAATAAATAAATAACTTATAAAAGGTATAATAATTTTAATCAACTATAAAAGAAATCTAAAAATGTATAATTTAACTTTTGTAGTGTTAAAAGAAAGGAGGATATCCCTTGTAAATAAATGTAAATAGATTTGTTTGTTTTATCTTAATTTTGATTGTTGTTAATAAAATTCTAAAATTTGTTATTAAAACTTGTGTCTGAGTTTTGTTTTCTCTACATCATTGCATGGATTCATAGGGTATGTTTACAGTCATTAAACTAAGTATATAATTGTTTGCACAAAATATAAATAAAGAAGTATATTTAATCTTAAATGTTTGTTGGTATTTTGTAATTGAATAATTATGAAATTGCATTACATTATTGGTCATAAATCCATTGTCATAATAATTTGCTAAATTGTATGCTATTAGTTGCCACTTGCTTCATTTATCAGATTATCTAAACACTGCCACTTACTAATTATTTTATTACGTAAGGAAAAAGATAAACAAAGGGAGGATATTGAGTGATTAATTAATTTATTATGGTTATAAATTTGCGATAAAAGAAAAGCTATACTAGTGGGATTAAACAATGAAGATTGTGATTATTATTCTTATTGTTTTATTATTAATCTAACTTCAGAGTAGTAAATTATGACACAAAATCCCTTATCATATTTTGCTGCTTTATTTTAATTTAACATTGAATAAATTTAAGAACCTGAGATTATTTTATCTGAGTTAGATAATTACTAATATTGTTAGGATAGATAAAAGATTAATACTTTAATTATTAAATGAGTTTAGTGATTGGAAGTTGCAGAAGTCATAAGAATACTATGTAGTTATTATATGTAACAGTAGTAAAAGGGGGGATAGTGTTCTTATGCCATTGAGGTGGTATTCTATGGGATATTATCTCAATGCAATCTACTTTGTCACCTTATTTCCACTTCTAATCTCCTGAATTATAGAATAGTTATTTGAGTGAGTCTAAAACAGAACCTAAGTTAATTTTTAGAGAATCCTGAGCTAGTAACACATTTAATTGAATATCTCATTAATTATTAGAGCTAGAACCCGGGGAGGCGATTTTCATTATACTATATTATTTATTTTTGAGTGTAGTGGAGCTACACGAAGAAGAGGTCATAATTTTGGCGCCAACAATGTGTTGGCTCGAGTATTAAAATGGGGAGAGTATAATAGGCTTACATGGAATGGGAAGGTTAATTAAGTAGATTAAGACATGCCAACTTTAGGAGCTTGAGATGTGTTAGCGGGGGTATCATATTCAATCAACAGTAATGTGATGATTTAATATTTTGAGATAGTAATGGTCATTTAAGATTTAAATATTATAGAGCTAAGTGTTTATGATTCAAACAATTGCAATTCTAAGTGGTGGATGATCTGATTATTTAAAAGTATAATACTACATTATTATAAAGACTTGGCAAATAAAATTTTTTTTTGAAATACGCATAAGTGGCTAATGATTATTTGGATGTTTATTATGACCATATCAATTGGTGAAATATTGAAAAGATATTTGAAATGTTTTAAAATGTGCAAAAATATCTGTGAATCATGCATGTAGAGGATCATGTTGTGACACATGATTTTGAATTGTTATTATTTTATTATTATTCTTTAAGATGAAATATTGTAGGGAGTAGGAGACACTGTTTATAATTATTGGAGGTGACGATTGTATGGAAATAGAAGAAGCTGGTAGGGAACTTATTTATGAAATTAAATAGAAATATATTAGAAATACTAGATTTTGAAAAACAATATTATTATTATTATTAAAAAAAAATATGGATAACCAAGATAGTAAGGTAGAAATGGAACTGTCTAAGTCTATGCTTGATGATGGTTGTACAGAGGAAAGAGAATGCGAGAACTTAAGTGAAAGGGAAACATTGGTAGATGACACTCACGAGGTAGAGAGTAAAATGGAAGAAGGGGAAAAGGAAATGGTGAAAAGTGAAATAAAAGAAGAAAAGGTAAAAGCACCTGAAAAGGAGTTAGATAGTATTTTAATGGCTCAAATATTCCAAATGTTGAAAAATTTTCAGGATAGTAATAAAAAAGATAGTGATATAAAGTTTAAAAATCTTCAGGACAGTATACAGGACAGTATAAATAAAAATAATGACATTATAAATAAGAATAGTGAAAATAGTGATATAAAGTTTAAAAATTTTCAGGACAGTATAAATAAAAATCTTCAGGAAAATAATGACAGTATAAATAAAAATAATGACAGTATAAATAAAATTAAAGAAGATAGTGATATCAAGTTTAAAATTCTTAAAGAAGATAGCGATATCAAGTTTAAAAATCTTAAGGAAGATAGTGATATAAAGTTTAAAAATCTTCAGGACAGTATAATTAAAAAAATAGAAGATAATAAGGTAAACTTAGATATTCTTAATGAAAGCTTGAATAAAACCAATGAAAATCTAGAGGTAAAATTTAAGGAGACCTGCCAGAAGGTAGAGGACCTTACAGGAGAAGTACAAGATAAATTTAATCAGATAGAAATAAGACTAGATAATAACGAAAGGACCTTTGAATCCTTAAAACATGAGGTAGAGAATATAGAGTACAAAAATCAAGAGTTATTAAAGAATAGATTCGAGGAGTTTTCCGAGTTGACTATCAGAGGTTTAAGTAAGCAAATAGAAGATTCAATCAACCGATGTCAAGTTAATAGTAACGAATTGAATCAAAAGATTGAGGATAATAAAATAAAGGTGGAATGTAGGATGGATGAAATACAGGAGCGTATAGAGCATATGGATGAAAGTTTTACTGTTATAAAAGAAGAGATCGTACAAAATAGAATAATGATAAGGAATGAAATGGAGCAAGATTTAGTTGAAAAGTTTAGGGATTTAATAGTGCAAGATAGGATGGAGACTAAGACAGATATAGAGCAGGTTGTGATTGAAAAATTACAGGATCTGGGGGATATGCAAAAGGTTGAGGAACATAAATATAGGTCCAAGGTTGGGGAAAATATGAAGAAATTACAAAAAGATGTAAAGGAACAAGTTCAACAGTTAGAGAAAAATAGTCATGAATATAAAGACCTAGTGGACCAAAACTTAGATGAATTTAGAAAAGAGCAAAAATTATATGTAGAGCAAGTGATAGGGCAAATAAATTTTGAAGAGAGATTTCAACAAGTTTGTAAACAAATAGAAGAGATGAAACCTATAGGTGGCCAAACGATGGATTTAGGTAGGGAAAGAATATCATATAATAGGTATGAGGAAAAGATAGTTCCTTCCTTAATAGGTAAGGTAGAATTTTTGGAGAAAAATGAAAACCACCCATTAGAACGTACTGATGTCAAAGAAGTAGACATCCGACCACCTAGGGAAAGTACTAATTATGACGGAGGGTCAAATAGCTCAATGGCCTTAAGATTCATAAGAGTGAAGCCATTTCGAGGAGATTTTGCAGAAAATCCGTCGGAGTTTCTCAATAGCTTAGAGGAGCTATTTTCTATATGTGTACTAACCGAAAAAGAAAAGTTGGCTATTTGTAGCAACCATTTAGGGGGGACTGCCAAAGACTGGTGGCAATCGTTATTTGAAAGGCCGAATACTTATGGGGATTTCCGATTTTTAATTACAGGAAGTTTTTGGAATGCTGATAAACAAGACAGCATTAGGTTTCAAATCACGCAGGAAAAGTATCACTCCAGTAAGGGTAGTTATACCAGTTTCTTTAGAAGCCAGGCTGTCCGTTTAAAAACTCTCACAGCATGTCCATTGTCTGAAGGACAAATAGTAAGAATAGTGCGACATAATTTACCTAGGAATGTAGAGCAACTACTGATTGCTGCTGATAGGTATTCCATAGAGGAAGTATCAGAAATATTAGATGCATTAGAAATTACAGAGGCATCTCTGGACAATAGATATAAATCCAATAGAGAGAGACCTAGTTATCCATTGTCCAATGTTAACATTAGTAATAATAACCATAGGTTTCAAACAAGTTTAAAAAGAAAATATAGCTCAAGAGATAGGGATAGGGTATTCCCATATAATAGAAGAACAGTTAAGTTCGATAACGGTAGGAATAGAATAGAAACACAAAATGATCAACCCTCTACTAGTGGTGTAACCACAATATTAAAAAGACCCAATATAAAATCAACTGATAAAAAGTTAAACTAAGGAGGTCTTTGTATAGTAGTTCCTCTTTGCAAGGACCAGGTGCTAACAAAATGGGGAACGATCAGATGTGGATGCTAAATACTTTAGATTTAGACATTGATTTTTTAGAACCCTTTACTATAGGTGAACCACCTATAACGTATCAATGTCCGGTCGTTATTCTAAACATTGAAAGTATGAGAATTGAAGCATTAATTGACTCTGGAAGCCAAGCTTCCATATTATCAGAGTCAACGTATAAAAATCTGGTATGCATAAAAGGTAATGTACCTTCATTGCCAGTAAAACAAATACAAGTAACTCTAGCAAATGGAAAGAGAACAAAGTTAACCAATAAACAAGTTTGGATTACCTTCAAAATTAATAATACAGAGTTTGGGCATGTTTTTCTTATTATGCCTGGATTGATACATGAAGCCATAATAGGTGCTGACTTCATGATTTTAAATGAATGTCAAATAGATTTTTATAATAAAATTTTTATGTGTAAGAAGGAAAGGCTTAGTTTTGAATATGGGGTGCATAACCTTTCCAATCAATTACTATGCATCCATAATACATTGATTGATGCTAGCATAAAAGAAAAAATTGAACATATTTATGCAGTCGATTCTAAATTAAAGGAAAAATTATATCAATTAATGTATAGCTTTAAAAGCATTTTTTCTAAAATCCCTGGTATAATAGAGGGATATACCCATCGTATTAGATTGAAGAGTAATGAACCTTTCCATCAGAAAATGTACCCAATTCCTTACCAATACAAGGACGAGGTACAGAGTCAAATAGACATGATGCTAGAGTGGGAAATAATAAAAAAGTGCCCTTCTCCTTACGTAAACCCATTGGTTATTGTAAAGAAGAAGGATGGCCATATCAGAGTATGTCTAGATGCTCGCATGTTAAATAATATAACTGTGCCAGAGCGTGACATTCCTCCACCTGTACATGAGCTCCTAACTAAGTTTCATAAGAGGTCAATTTTCTCTACATTTGATTTAACAGCTAGTTATTGGCAAATACCGTTACATGAGAATGATCAGCAATACACAGCATTTCGTTTTCAGGGCCAGTCGTATGTTTTCAGACGGATGCCCTTTGGTCTCATTAATAGCGGTGCTGGCTTAATCAGATGTTTGGACATGATTTTTTCAAAACAATTAAAAGAAAAGATCATCATGTATGTGGACGATATTGTCATTGCTTCTGACAATTTAGAAGAGCATCTACAACATTTGGAAATGTTTTTTAATGAGTGCGCTCTGAAAAACGTCAAAATTAATCTGGAGAAGTGTTTAATAGCCACTAAGGAGATTACTTTTCTGGGACATTTAGTAAATGAGCATGGTATTCAACCCCATCCAGAAAAAATTGCAGCTATTCAGCGCTTCCCCACACCAAAAACTGTAAAACAATTGAAATCTTTTTTTGGGTTGTGCAACTACTACAACCGTTTCTATCAAAATTTTGCGGAGGACACGATACATTTGTCCAGATTATTGAAGAAGGCTGAAATGTGGAAGTGGACCCAAGATCATGATAAGGAATTTAACTTAATTAAGAATAAATTTTTAAAACACGTAATTTTAATATATCCTGATTTCAATAAAACATTTTATGTGCAAACAGATAGTAGTTACTATGGTCTGGGTGTAGTGTTATTTCAACTCGATGAGGATCAGGTACCTCATGTATTGTACTTCTTAAGCAGACATCTGAGAGGTGCTGAGTTGAACTACACTATAACTGAAAAGGAAACCCTAGCTGTTGTCTGGGCTTTTCAGAAATTAAGACAATTTTTGTTAGGTTCTAGTGTAATTGTACTGACCGACCATAGAAGCCTAGAGTTTTTGAATAAAAGCTACCTCAGTAATGAGAGACTTGTTAGGTGGAGCTTATATCTCCAACAATTCAATTATAGAGTAATCTATATTGAAGGGAGACAGAATATCCCTGCTGATATTCTTAGCCGCCACCCTATCTGTTTAATGACACAAAATCCCAGTAGCCAAAACATAATTATAAGTAATGTGGATTTGGTTAGGGATGGATCTATAGCTGATGATTATGAAAATCTCACTATGATTCAGAGTCAGGATATTAAATTAAATAGGATCATGACTATCTTAAATAATCATGATAATATAAATAGCAAAAATAAACATGTTAAAATGATTTTTAAAAGATACAAAATTTATCAAAATTTACTTATGTATAACATAAAGCCTAAACAGGGGGAATCATGGAGGATAGTTGTCCCTAACTCCATGATTGATAAACTGATTATGTACGTTCATAGTAGCTATGGGCACTATGGCGCACCAAAAATTATGTATGTTTTAAAGTCAATATTTTTCTTTAATAAAATGTATAAATGCGTAATTAAAAAGGTTAAAACATGTAAAATATGTTTAAAATCCAAACATTGCAGTAAATCGTACGTGGAAATCATGCAACCCATCATTCCAGATCATCCTAATGAATTATTAGCGATTGATTTTTATGGGCCCTTACCACCATTCAACCATCAAAAATTCATACTTGTTACATATTATGTTTTTAGTAAGTTAGTTTCAGCCTATCCGGTACCTAAAACCAGTGCTCATTATGTTATTAAAAATATGCTTAATTATCAATTTCCTTTAGTTGGAAAGCCAAAAACAATTCTGACTGATCATGCAACTGCCTTTATATCTAGTAGATGGAAGGAGTGGATTCAAACTCAACACCTCAGACATGTCATGAGCTCCATTAGAAATCCTCAGTCTAATCCCTGCGAACGTGTTATGCGGGAGCTCGGTAGATTATTTAGGGTTTATGTAGCTGATGATCATAAACAGTGGGTGCACAAACTTCCTGAGGTTGTTAATTATATAAACAGCACTTGTAGTGAATCCACAGGTTTCACACCTTTCCGTCTACACTATGGCAAGCATGAAATGTTATTGATACAAACACCTATACCCATAACCAGAGAACCTATAAATATAAATCATGATATAAGTCAAGCTAAAGTAAAGCTGCATATTATGGGTACTAAGAGAGTTAAAAAGGCCCATAATAGACCACATCCATTCCGAGTAGATGATCTAGTTCTTGTTAGAACACCCCATGTTAGCAACCTGCAAAGAAATCAGTTTAGGAAATTCCTTGAACTATATGAGGGACCTTATAAAATTTGTAGCAAGGTAGGGGAGAATGCTTTTATATTGAGTACACCAGAGGGGGAGAAAGGGACATACAATGCTAGAAGCTTGATCCCATACCCATCAGAAGTATAGAATTTTAGATATTAAATAAAACTTTGTGTATAATAGTTGAATAATATGTGAATTTGTATTAAAAGCAGTATAGTTTGTATTTTAGTGATATAGGGTTAAATTCAAGCATGGTACGTGATAAAGAAATTGAATATCAATGAATGAAATGGACATTAATTTAAAAATTTTTATTCAAAGGAGGAGGTTATTGTGCCCTTTTCTATAGGTCAATGATGATTATAAATGGTCAATTGCTAAAAAAAATTTTAAAATTAATATTATATAGTATTTAATATTATAAATTATAAATAAGCAATAAAGGGTTAATGTAATATGTTTAATAATAAGTATTGTGATGGTGGGGATTGCATCTAGTTCTATATTTTTCTAAATTATTTTTCAAAATTTTATATAATCATTTTAAATGATATAAGTAGCAAATTTATTAATACAGATAAAACCAGACTAAACACCGGAAATGTATACGTGACTGTCTGGAATATTTTATGTATAAGCACCAGTTTAAATTAATAATGATAATTAAAATATTTAAAACAGTATATTATAGAGCTGGATGGAATCGTCACACATTATAATAAAAAATAAGATTATACATCTTTATTAGTTATTGTTTCAAATTTATTTTAAAAGTAATTAAATTGTAATAGATAATAATTAATTTAAAAATAATAATAGGTTAATATTTAAGTCTATTACGTCACAATTTTAAAACTTTAGAAAATGTTTACAAACCAAAGTAGGGAGTGACCAATAAAAAGATAGATTTTGGCAGACAAGAGAAATCGCGCCAATTAATTGTATAAACTAGGAGAACAAAAATGTGTTGACTCCAGAGCAGAGGTAAAATTTTAAGCTCTTTAAAATTTCTTTCTTTCTTCAATTATTAGTCAATTTTATTAGAATTTTTAATAAATATCTTTGAAAGAAACTAACTAACATTTTAAAATCTTTCGAAGCGAATCTAAGAATAAAATTTTAAAAAAAGTTCTCATAATAATGTTTCACTAACTCCACAGTTACCTGCCAGTGGATTCTATTAAAATATAATCTGAATTTTCAATAAAAAATGGATGGATTCTTAAAACCAAGTTATAAATTTTGTAATATTTCAAAAATGTTAACGTTGTTCATTGATATAGTTTGTATAGCATATTACTACGAAAACTGCTTTAGTGCGTGTAAAATTGATGAAAGGACATTGTGCGCAAAGTTAATGAATATAATGAAAAATAAAAATAAATATTATTCATGTAAAAATAAATGGACAAAAAGAATTTTATGAATTGCTTTCTTTAAGATGACCTGAGCAATTACCCTAGAAATAGTTAAAGATCAAAAATGTCGTATATAAAATAATAATGAATAAAAGTAAAATTACCAAGGAAATTACTTGCCTGAAG